>OMKK01029554.1:0-34498 GCA_900302305.1 Polymixia japonica | reverse complement strand
AAGAGAAAGCAGTCACAGGGAATTCTTTTTGAACGCAGCTCGCTCCTCTTCTTCCAAAAAAGATACAAGGAAAAAGGTTGTTGGAAAAGCTGGTTCTCTGGAAAGCAGGGACGAGTAGGGGGGAGGGGGAGGGGGGGTAAGAGGAAAATCTTGCAAGAGAAGAAGTTGGGCAGTGTTTCTGTTCATTAGTTTGGGATGTGTATGCGTGTGTATGCGTGTGTGTGTGTGCGCCATACGTGTGTAAATGGATGCGTGTGTGTATTGTCAATGAGTGCATTTCGAGTGTGTGTAAAAATATGAGTATTTTCATGTATGCGTGTGTGTGTGTGTGCGTCTGTGTGTGTGTGAGAGTGTGTGTGTGTGTGTGCGTGCGTTCCTGCGTGGCGTCTACAGCAGGTCCACGCGTCGGTAGTACAGCAGATAGGCGGTGCGCTCTGCAGTCTGCTTGATCACTTGGTACTGGCTGATGACCTTCACCGCCTGGTCGTCGATGCGCAGCCAGCCGTTCAGACCGATGTGGAAGACATCCGTAGTGTAATGACCGCCTGTCGCACTGTTTCCATGGTGATAGACAACTGTGGAGGTTGGAGCGACAGAATAGGAGTCACAGATGTGGGAGAAAATACATTTTTGCTCGACCACATACATTCAAGACTGCAAGGTTTGGAATCGAGCTCTGCAGGGGCGTCCCGCCAAGTCATGTAATGTAGCACAAGCAGTGAATTATCACAACACATTTAGAGGGTTTCTCTCCTGTGGATCTCTAGTGATCCTTAAGAAGGAAGTTCTCTTTTGGCTCCCCCCTCCTCCATAGGAAGGCCAGAACAATGCGTACGCCACAGACCAACTCTGTCGGAGCTGCTAGGGATTCAGTTCCTCCATCAGAACCTTTCATGGGGGGTTGAACCCAGACCTGCTCACTATGCCACCCTGACGCCCCTTAGCTTGACTGATCTGTCAGTTTGGTTGATTTATTAGGGCAGGTTGGCGCTTTTGAGAAAAATTAGAAATCGGTGGATGTAAGAGCCATTTAAGCTCTATGGTGTTTAAATAATATTGCTGCAGCATGCTGTCAGTTTGCTTTCAGCCAGGGGAAGTCAAGGCAGCGACCTTACAAACACAATTTGAATCCTTCATTCTGTGTTTAATATTTATTAGTAGTTCTACCTATTAGATCAAAATCAATGATACCAACTCATCACCATTTGTTTTGGTGGCACACACCATTTTTTCCCCAATGGCCTTTGCTGCTCACATTTATCATGTTCCCAAAATACTTCCTGATACTTCCAACCAAAAAACACTTAAAGGTAAGAGACCTTAGACAGACAGCCGTCCTAAGACTTGGCAGCATTGTTGTTTAGGTGGGTGAAATATTCAATTAATGTTTGTCACAGTGATACTATGTTACAAACTATAATACTATGACTGACAAGGAGAATAAACTACATACCTGCAAAGAGCCTGTAAGTTCTTTGGCCTTTCACAACCTTGCTTCGCACTGCAGTGGACAAGAGATCTGAAAGAGAATCAAAGTTAGACCCAAAGAACTGCAAAGTATCAGTCATAAACTATACATTACCATCAGACAATACTTTTATACTAAAGATGCCCTATGTGATTCTTGTATGATTTCAGTGTACAGTGGTGGGTCCCCGTCCTGTGCTCATTGCAGACAACGGACTGACCTGGACTCACCCTGCAAACCGGCACGTCACGTAAAATGAAATGGCTATTTAAACCTGCCGCTGGTAAACTAGAGATTATATTGCAAAATGACGTAAAACTTGGATTCAGCTCGTAGATTATATATGTAAAAACCTTACTGTGACCATTCAGGGCCAACATGAGAGGTTTAAAAAAAATTACCCGACGTATTCGCCAAGATCCTGTTCAGCCTCTTTACGGTTGAACAGGCTGGAGAGGATTCTCATCATCCTGGTGTTTATTCGCTAAATCTGACCCATCTAGAAGCCAGAGTTGTTATGGGGACTGGAGCGTGGGGGATACTATTCTTAATGTAACTTCAACATGGAAGGATGGATGCAGCAGTCCGTTTGGTATAATAAAGGCCTGACCCAATTGGCAACAGGAATCAAATAAAATAGTAAAGCTTAGAGACAGAAGGAGGTGGTAAAGGATGACAAGTATTCTATAAATATTTCTGTCTGAATGTTGCTGGTTGTGGACTTTTAGAGCAGCTGAGAGCTGACTGATGAGGAGTTAGGCAAGTGACCACTGTGGCTGGGGAACGTCCACGAGACCTGCCATCATCTCTCTCTCCCTGCCACTAGTACTGAATTACCGGCTTTCTAAATGCAAACATGATGGTTTACATACGGAACGGTTTATTCTAAGCGTAGGTATACAACCCTGGTGCTGGGATGTCAACAGCAGTGAAAAGAGCAAGGCCTGCACATAAGGAACTTCAATCAAACCGCTTAAATAGACGGTTCTCTTTTTCCTTACAAACCAAATGGCCCACATTTGAGTTACAATGATGTGTGTGTGTGTGTGTGTGTGTGTGTGTGTGTGCGTGCGTCAAGAGTCAGGAGGACAAGTTCAAAGGACTGGTGACGTCAACAGATTGAGGGGTCCATTACCTTTGCTAATTTCCAGGTCGACGGGGTAATCAATGTTCTTGGTCAGCTTCTGGCAGCCTCCAGTCTTTTCAAACACAAACCTCTTGAGATGGAGTACTAGTACTGGAGGCAGCTCTTCCAGAGTCACTCGCCGACTGATCTCGATCTAGACACACAGAAAGAGATGAGTGAGTGAACAAGAACATAAAAGAACATTTCAGTACAAGACATTGTCATGTAAATGCTTTGAAGAAGTCACAAATGCCTTTTCAAGAGCCTCAAAACCTAGATTTTTAAGTACGTACAACAAATAAAACAATTACAGCTAACTTGAGAACAGAAGAGTAAACAGAAAAAGAACAGAATAGGCTTTTGGACAATTGTGCACAATTAGTCCGAAACTCAAGAGCTTGTTGAGAACTTTGATGCCAAAGATTCATGAATCACTTTGTGGGCTTTTAAAAGTGCCAGAGACAGAGTCAGCCTGTGGCCCCAACTTCACTGCCTTTGAAACAACACAAAGTAACAACTGTAAACCAGAGATGGGTCTGCCTGTAAAACAATGCACTGCAAAGAGCATCAGCTGGCGAGCAGATGTTCCCCCTCAACAGTTCTGTCAATACTCTGGAAGCTTCGAGTTCTCTGACAAATCTATTCTTAAGTAGGAACCAACTACACCAAATGAGGTCGAGGCATGCATGGGGGAAAACAACACACTGCACACGTAATCTGTGTCCAGGTATTGTCCTGTTTTAGAGTGTAACGGGAACCAGGGTTTCCACGTACCGGCCATTGGCCAACTAGAATTTGAATTGGCCAGTAATTTCAATTGTCTGGTAAAAAAAAAAGTTTTATTTATTAGTATTAGTTCAAGACTTTATTTGTCACATGCATTACAGTTTATGCAGTGAAATGAAAGTGGCCGTCCCCGCAGAGACTGTGCAAAGAAACAAGGAATAAGGCACACAAAATAAAATAGAATTAAAATAGAATTATCACTATGGAAAAATATAATAAAATAAAATTAACACAGTATAAAATGACCAGTATAAAATGAGTCAGTGCAAAATATACAAAAGATATACAAAATATGTACAGTCTATAGTAAGCAACTATAGCTATATATTATGCTATTAAATAAAGTAACAACATTGCAATATGACAATACAACAATTAAAATCATATTTCCAGGCCGTACCTCCTGCTTGGTTTTAGAAGTGTAGCCCTGGACCGACTCCCGAGCCACCAGGGTTTCCAGGGCCTCCTGGACGGTGCGAATCTTCTCTGACTGGATGTCCAGCTGCAGGGTGAAGAAGGGCTGGAGGGTGGCCGACTCCTTGGAGTTCTGTTGGTACACCACCGATCTGACGAGGAAGACAAAGGAACACAAACGCCAAGATGTCACGAGAATTTATATACCTTGGAATTGTCAATGATTTCAAACCCAATTAGGCTTATGGGTTTTTCCTGATGAAGTCAAGCGTCACATGGGAAGGCAACCAGGTTATAGATGTAATCTGTAACTTTTTCATGCTTAAAAATCCTATTTTTGTTACCATCACAATGAAAATTCAACCCAGTCCTCGCTGATTAATTACTCTGCATTTTCTGTTATACTGACTGTGGCAACACTTACAGTTCCAGCATAGGAAGTGACATATTTCACATCAACAGACTCCAGCACAGTAGCTACAATAGCTGAAAACCAAATAAAAGGCAAGTGCTATCTTCACAAACTGAACCTGCAATTATTCCAAAGATGAAACAAGTGTGTTGGTCTTTTTTTAATTTCTTTTTTAAGTACAACCGACAGCGAGACACAAATACGCGAACTGAACTCTGGGAATTATGGTTCAAACGCTCAATGGATATGGAAAGTTACGGCTCATCACTTTAAGCACTCGTATACACCGAGTGTCCAAAATATAAAGGGCCACCTCAGTATTGAGTTGCACCCTCTTGTGCACAATCCATATCTCAACTGTCCTGATTTTAAAACCGTTCTTTATCCTGTTTCATCCCCATCAGCTGCAGTTGCCTCTCATGGTAGAAGTGGATTCAATGGCAGAAGATCAACAAGGGATCATCGCGTCCCCTTGTTGTCTTAATGTATGGATCAAGCCCCCTGAATCGCTGCCAGCTCCGCCCACATTTCAAGATTGATTGAGTCGAGGTAATAACTGTTCTGAAAGCAGAGTGGTATTCTGTGGTATCAGACTATTGATGGAGGATGGGTTCTCCCAACTGTACTTGGGGAAAAAAATTAAAAAGTTGACACATCTGGTACACTGTAACAACTGACATTTTAAAAAGATACAAACTGTCCATTAGCAATTCATGTGTTATGATTTACGGCACTATAATCCTGAATGGGATTGTGACATTCTAGTCTGTATGTTCCCAGACTAGTCCACACAAAGAGAGCAGCACTGACAGATTACATCAAACTCGTTTGCTACCTTGATTAGTTAAGGGCAGTCCAATGAATAACGACTTCCATACACATCAACTGACTTCAAAAAAATCTGCATCATGTGGCGGATCCAGAGCCTGAATCTCCTGAACCAGATTGAAAGTGTGTGCGTGGCTTACAGGGGCCTGGATCCAGGCAAGTGGTCCTAATAGTTTGTATATGGAATATGTTATTCCTGTGGTCTAGTACAGTCCAATCAATACTTGTCTATGAACAACTCTCTCCTGCAGCCAGAAACTAGAGAACTAAGACCTGTCTTACAATCAATGTGTGTGTGTGTGTGTGTGTGTGTGTGTATATATATATAAAAATATGGACCTGCTCCTCCTCCAAAATGGACTGGAAAATGCCGTAAGCAGCTGTGGATTTTTTATTGAGTTATGATACATTTTCTGGTACAAGACTGGTACAGTATAAACTAGATCAACTGGCCCAGAAAACCCAAACATTCTGTGGATCTTCCATTCCCTGGTTATGGAGCAGCTCATGACTTTACCTCTCCATGACATCAAATGATGACGCCTGCATGGAATTTCCTCTGAATTAAATTCAGTTATGTGAATAAACTCACATTCACAGATTCAAGATTGATTTGATCAAAATCTAAGATATTTACGCAAAGCTCGACACTGGAGCCACAAGCGTGCATCCTGTCTTCTTATCCATCTCCTACGCATCCCTCCTAGATCTCTAATCATTCCCAGCATGTCCTGATTGCAACGTTTGATCCAGAGGGTTCGAAAGGAAAAATATCTGACAACCTGGCTGCTCCTGACAGTAATGAGGTCACAATAAATTACTTGAAAATTGGAGGAAAATCATTTTTAAATTGTTGCAGTGATTCCCCGAGTCAAACCAATTACAGAGAATACTGCCTGAAAACGTGGGTGAACGTAGCCAAGCTCAGTGGGTGCACACAACACCGCATTGTGAAAGTGTACACCCCAGTACTTCATTTCCCTCCGGTTACTGGCGATTCTGAGAAACTAATCCGCTGAGGCGCAGCGCAAGCAGCACAGCCCGGGCCGGGAGCGTGCCAGACCAGAACCTCATAGAGCATGTTATTTAGGCTGGCTACACCCTGGCAGGTTCTTAACTTTCAAGCTTGTTTTGTGATTCTTTATTTGTTAAAGTGTGCCCCCGTCGCTTGCCGTCGAGGCTGCCGACCACAGGCGGCCCACAATGGCTGTTATTCTGAAGAGCTGCGGTGTGGGTCCAGAAAAAGGCCGGAGGCAGCCGGTCGCAGACCTGTTTGTGATGGCAGCGGGAACAGAGGTTGGAGGTTGGAGCCAGAGGTTGTGCAGCGAGGGCAGCCAGCCCAGGGGGCCCAGATAAAGATGGCACTATACTCCTGCAGCTCTCAGGTATTACTGGGCACAGGAGCAACAGCCAATAAAAAGAAAAGCAGGGTAGCCGTTACTACTACAGCTCTGGTCCTCGGTATCAAGGGAAATAAAGAAGAAGAGGGAAAAAAAATAAAAAGCTTGTCGAGAGCTTTGATGCCACGACTCATGAATCACTGGCCATCACTCCGTCTTCGGGAGAAAAAGGTCAGACCAGGTGTCTACAAGCCATAAAGATTTCTTCATTTCTTTCTCCACTCAAGCGGGCGACTAGAGACACTGAAACACTATCTGTTAAACAAACAGCTTTCGCTCTGAGAAACCTGCCCTCGCGGTGCCTTGCACGTCCTCATATGCCATCTTACCTGATGTGCCCACCGAATATGTCAGTGATAGGCGTACGGATGAAGTCGGCTTGGCGAGTGATGGAGGTCTTGTTTCTGGGGCCGACCTGCTCCCACTCGTCCTCGCTGCCTTCCTCTTCCTTATCAACAGCGTCTTCCTCCACACCTGGCTGGGCCTCTGGGCCGTTGGGCGTAGGAGCTTCTGTTGCATCAACACAAGAGGAAAAACACTTTTAACACGCCTTTCCTCCTCGACGGGAGAAACTAGCTGGAAACGCACGTGTACGTTTCTTTAGTCAAACGCAACGGAGATGTACGCGCTTTATATAGCTTCCACCCGAAGTATAGTATCACTTTGTGAGAGGACACATCCCGCTGATGGGGCAGCAAGCGCTTACTCTCTTCCTGAGGCGAGATTAGTTTCTTCAAAGCCAGCATCTCCTCGTGCAGTCCATTGAGAGTAAAGCCAAGGTACTCCTCCGCATCCTCTTGTCGGCCCTGGGAGCAAAGCACACAGTCATCAGCGCTAATTAACAAATGCTGCCAAGAGAGCCTTTTCTTGAATGTAACAGGGCTGACGCGGCCTGCGAACAGATGTTCATGTACCTGCACAGTCACACCTGAGTAAGCATAGATAGGCTAGCATATCTCACAGGTGAGATAAGATTTCTTTTCGTTTAGATTTTTAATTAATTGAATGTATTTGAAATATGAAATGGGATCGACTCAGCATGTCTCGATAGATTACCCTCAGGTACGTTGACAAATTCCTGGTTTTTTTTTCCACAACTATGCTGTTTTAACAAGAACATTCCCTTCATTGACTGCATGTTCCTGAACACCGAATGAAAGACTAAGAATAACAAAAGCATGTGCAACACCTTGGCACCATTTCTCTGTTTACAATGACTGTTATCTCCAAGGCCCTGAGGGAGCATAGCCTACCTTCTCAGAGAGGCTTGACTTGATGAGCGTAAGGAGTCTATAAATGTATGTTGGCTCAAAGGGTACGCCTGGTCGAATGTCTTTCATGACTTTATCACCAGCAGCTGTGGATGTAGCAATAAGACAGATCATATCAGTGACACGCCGACAGGAAATGACATCAAATGACTTTGAGGATGCTGTCAGACATCTTACCTTGCTGTTTGGCTTTAGATGGCACAGGCATGTTGTTGAACTCATTCACAAGCCTTACGCTGAATGGGACATACGGACAAAGTGATGTCAGTGATCGAGACACATTTTGGATGGATTCATCGCAAACCGACAACAGCATTTGATATCAACGTGCACCGAACCTTAACCGGACCCCGACCGCCGCCCTTCGTGTTACTTACAAGTTGTCCATCATGGGCGTGGAGGTACACGGCCTCTGCGTTTCATTATGCAGAGGAATAGACTTCATCAGGTGATACATGGGGGGACATGCAATCAGGGCCTGCAAGGTCTGAGCACCGAGAGTCAAGAGGGAAAATACTCGCAACATCACAGACCAACTACTAAAGCATATCATGTCTTCTACACCTAGACTGAATTTAATCATATAAAGTGTGGATGAACGAGAGGCAAACCTAAGGAGAACTGGCGTTGCTTAAAAAGAAAAAATGACTCCGTTTTCTAGATCAGTGTCATGGCCATTTTCTCTTAACGTGCTGATTGTAGTGCTATAGTTGAGCTCCAAGAAATATATTGAGACCCAAAATATGTTGCTATTGTAGAAGCATAACATACCCATTGAAGTGGATCGGACCAGGCCAAGTGGAAGGCATATTTTGACATTCCGAAATTTAACTGGTTATTTTTCCCCACCAGACACGTTGCACATTTGGGGTAAAAGTGTCTACGTACATATTTTCATCAGTTTCCGTAAAATTACTTGGTAACATTCCTCATTGCAACCATGTCCCTTGGCTAGACACGTCCCTCGGTTTCAACGAAGAACGCCATTTTCCTGGCTTTCCCTTAATTTTCCCAATGTGATGATTGTCTGGAGAAGAAAAACAACCCACTAAATTCAGAATGTCACAGTATCATTTTACGGCCAATATTAAAACAAGTCTCTGTCACTAGTAGGAGACTCTATACTAAGAAACAATGGAAACCTTGGAATCTCTGCTTCTAGCTCTAAAGATCTGAACAAACAGACAGGATGCTAGCCACATGTTCAGGTATAGAGACATGTTCAAAGGGTTTAAACTAAGCTACTAGGAATAGTTTTTATACAGTTGAATAAAAGGATACAGCGTTGATATAGCACCAGTTTCCCTTGTTGATCAGTCCTCTCGGTTGCAAAGACACTGGTTTGTGTATCAACTTCACATTCTCAATAAGTTCTGGGGATTCAAACAGAGACAGTTTTCTTCAACAGGTTTCCCAAACCCAACCACGACACAAACTGGAAACAAAGTATCATTAATGAATGAATACAGTCCACATAATCATCAAATCTGCTTAGATATAGTGGGGAATGTAGTTCACTATTCCTGGATCGTATGTAATTCTAGTTACATGTTAACAACACAAATGTCCCTTCTTCCACTGCTGCCTCATGTGACAGTGACACAATAGACTGTTGATTCAGAGTAAGGACATGTTGTACCACGCCTAGGAAGGGAGACTGTCACTGACAACACAGCTCCCATGGTAACGTGGACATCATTTCACACATTTGAAATAAAAATGCAGCATAAAACTGAAAAATATAAAGCATTACAGAGGGTTCTTGAGATTACATTAATATTTGTGTAATATGTAGCGATATTCAACTGGGATTTTTGTAAGCAAATACTAATAATTAACAGAATATCTACATTGGCCATGAAAAGGTTACAATACAATGTCAGTATTTTCAAGCTTGGATACCTTTAGTGAATGTCCTCTAAACTGAGTTTTAGTGCAGTTTGTGGTTTAAAGTGAGATTCTACACTGAAGTGGTCGAATGTCAAATTAAACCCCAGTAATGTGGAATGTAATGAAATCTGATGCAAAAGGCTTTGCTTTCCTTTTGTTATCCTTTCTGAATAAAAACGTTGAGTACTAAATTCAAGACTGTGTTGTAAGTGTACATGACTATCACTACGTTCCTGTTAAAACTACGTGTGCAAAGAATTCAGACTATCATCTAACTGTAACAAACGGTGCATATGTAGACACACCTTAAAACTGTTTAGAGAATGGACGACAATCAGGTTTAACTGAACAGACAAAACTCAAATATTGCCGTTAGTACTCAAATAGGACATGGAAAGCCCCAAATGCTTGAGGCAAGAAAGCCTGAATGCGTAAGCCATAATTCAAGGGATGTTTTACCATGGCAAAATGAGACCTCTTGCTTGCCTAATATGAACCCTAAACTCTGATCCACACAACCTTGGTGTGTAGATCCTGCCTGACTTGGTCTGTAGGATCCAGGGTCTGTTTCAAGGAAACATTTGAGAAAACTACGGGCTAGCTGAATTTATCCATCTAAACTATATGTTGAAAGTAGGACTCCTTTGGTGTGGGTTCCGGACACATCAATCTTCTACAGCTTGGACTAGCATATCCCCAGAAAATAATCCAGGCTGGTCTTTACTCCTTTTACACTTCATTTCCAATGGTGATGTCAATCTGTATGACATCTCTTTTTAAAAGGGCCAGGAAAACCCTCTTAATTCTGGCTTTTAGAAAAAGACAGATGTGATTGTTTACTAATGTATAATGAACATTACTATGCCACGGCATATACCGCATATTGAATGCTGATCTAGAACCGGCCCCTCCTGCCCACCTCCTCCATTAACATTAACTACAACTAGGACAACACTGGTTTTATTAGAATCTGACCCAGTTTCATTGGCCACCTTTGATGTAATGGCTGTAGGAACATCCCTTCAGTTACAAGTGAGCCTAGTAAGGCATTCTCTAGTCTATTCATACAGGCATTAACAGTAGATATAATTCAGAGAGGTAAGGTAGGCCAAACAAATCAATATTTAACAGCTATTCTGTATGTGTTACCTCCCCCTAGTGGTCAGTCCTCCACTTCTAAAAATCAATGTGAGATTGATGCAAGGTTCCCGTGGACTAACCATTATCAAGCAATGTAGTCATAACAAAACTGACTTGTTTAAATCAATTTTTAAAAAATGACTCCCTTTTCTGCTCGACTTAGACCTTGAACATTTAAAGCCTTCTTTAGAATAGGCTGTACATGGAATAAAGCAAGCACAATCGTCTCAATACTGCCACCAAGTGGATGAAGAGATGAATTTAACAGCAATAGGTTGACTTGCCTTATTGGCAGCTTGCCTGTAAAACACCTCTTGATGTTCAAGTGAAACATACATAACCGTTAGGATGGGCTGTTTATAAAAAAAACAAAAAAACAAACAAACAACCAAAAAAAAAAAAGGAATACTGTGGGCATCTTAATATACTACCTGCGAGTTTAGGGGCCATAGGATCCTCTGATACAGGGACAGGGCTTTCTTTGACCTCCCCAGCTTTTTCAGACTGCTCTGGCAGAGCAGGGGAGGGAGCCACAACCTCCACAACATTCTTCACCTCGACGAAGGCCTGAGGGCCCCCAGGCAGAGGCTTGGAGTTGTGAAAAAGGCTAGCCCAGGATTTGGGGAGGTTGGCAGTAGGGGGCGTTGGAAGGGCAGGCGAGTGAGCCTGCTCCGCCACAACTGGCTGGGCCGCAGGGTCTGGAGAGACCTGCTCAGCCTGCTCCCCGGTCTCACAGTCTTCCTTTTGTCCATCTGCAGTGACAGCAGCATCAGGCTCCTCTAGCCCGTTGGCCACCGCGCTGTCCCCAGCCTCCTCTACCTCCTGATCAGTAGTAGCCGCAACGTTGGTGGCCGCTGAGCTGGCCACAGCAGCCGAGGGAGGAAGAGGGGATTTGGGGCAGGGGCTGTGTGCGCCGCTACCCGGAAGTTCAGGGCTCTGTGAAGCCAAATGATCTGGCTGCTGATTTGCAGTCCTGGGCCCCTCTGCCATCCCACTGCTTTGAGAGGAGGATGAAGAAGAGGAAGTTGCATTGTTACCATCTGATAAAGAGGCAGCTCCGCTTGTTAAGTCCAAAGAAGAGTCATCAGGGCTAGCACAAGTCCTCTGATTGACAGTGGAGGTGGAGGCAAAATTGGCTGCTGCCACCGCAGCCGTCGATGTTGCCGTGGAGACGGGACCAGGGGAGGAAAGTTCAGCCCCTGACAACGCCTTGCCAACCACATCATCAGCACTGTGGTGTGGGGCACTGAGTGCATGTCCATTCACCAGGCCAGTCACGGGCATCCCATCTGCAACTGCTCCGCTGCCGATGCTGTTGTTGTTCCCGGCTGACCCTTCCAGGTAATTGTAGTATCCCGGCGGACGCTTTTTCTTTTTCTTCCTCTCCCGCTGTCCCAGGCTGCCGGGGACCCCGTCCATGTCCTGGCAGGCCTGGTGATTGTCAACGGCTGAAACCTCCAAGTCAGGGCAATCCAGCGAGTTGAAGTGGGCTCCGTCGGGGACATCGGCTACCGGAGGGGATATTTGCTGGGCCTTCTGGGCCGACTGGCAGCCCAAGATGAACTCTGGGGCCTGGGGGTTGAGGGTGCTGGATACCTTGTATAGGGGATCCTTTATCCCAACAGGGTCAGAATCCATCACCTCGTCCACACCAAACTCAATGCGCTGGTAGTCTTCTGCTGTGGATGACATCGTCTTAGTTAGAAATAAAAAGATTATGTCCAGCGTAGAGCTTATGCATCATGTACTGTACATGGATTTATATATCAAAAGCTATTGATGTGGATTACACAAGATGTGCGGTCGTGTTAAAAGTAGGTTGTGGAACTTTTCAGTCATGACACGAAAACAAATCCCGCTGGATTTGAACAACTATTGTTGTTGTGTCTATTCTTGACTACACTGCATTATTTCTGGGCTTAAGCAAATATCAGAAACATAATAAATAAATTCAAACTTGGAATAATTTCACATATGGGACAGCAAGACTGTAGTCTTATGTAGGGCTTTAAATTCTATATCTATGGTTAAGAATTGCATTATCTCAAGTAATAACAGCCAGTGTTTATATCAGTTAAAATTATCTAGCAAAAGCCTAGATGTTTTCAAGGTAGATTTGTCTTCCTATAGAACAAATCACAATGCAAAACCAGTTAATAACTGGTAAAAAGGTCATAATATATAAAGAATTCATAATATATAAAGAATTCAATTCCCAGCTTTATGCATGAGGTTAAATAAAATTGAAAGAATTATAAATAAAATATCTCATAACATTAATGTTAAACCTTGAAAATAAGGTACTTTTATTAAGGGACATCGAAGACTAACAATGTAAAGCATACTGGTTTAGCAAAACAACAAATGTACTCCATTATTTAGTTACAGTAGGTGGCATGGCATCTAAAACGGGAAAGTATTATGCGGTAAGATGCGCCCAGTGAAAAAGAACAAAAGAGAAAACATTAGTAAGTGCAAGTCAGATAAAAATCATCCAAGTGCCCTTCAGTAAGGTGGAGATGAGTTGTCACCCATAACCCCCACATCAGCAAACACTGAGGTATTGCGAGGAATGGTTAAGAGGGCATGAAGACAGCATGATCACTTCCTCTATTGGTATTAGAAGGTCCACTGTTAGTGTTCTATCATCAAAATTGCAATTCAAGTGTGTAAATGCATTCAAAGATAAAACCCTTAACATTCAAAGATTAAATGGATACATTGTTGTTAGCAACCATTACTATGCCCTTGTAGGTCTGGTAAAGAGGAGGTTGCTCAGTTCATACAGAAAAAAAATAAAAGAAGTTCAGATCAACTTAGAGCCCTGTTGTGTTGCAAATGCATTATATGCAGGAGAGGATGAGAGATACGTAACAGTGTCAAGAGCATGCAAAACTCTACAGATTGTACAAACAGGCAAGAGAAAGAATATACGGGCAAGGTTTAGAAAGCCACCAGTTTTTAAAACCTGGGTTTGAGTTTTTCAGCAGAAGTACGACAGCTAGTAAAAGCCACAGAGCGTCCGACCCCAAACTCACCGCAAACCTGCCGTCTCATAGACTCCATAATGTAAGGTACAGCAGGTGTGCAGTAACTTCCTAAATAATCAATACAAATCAAGGTAAGGATTAAGTGTTACGAGCAAAACGGTACCACCCCAAAGAGAGGTGGTGATATTACATTTTAACTTGGTGGCTTCAAGATTGAAGAATGATACGGCTTTGATATATCCTTACAAATCCCAATCTATTGGGTTCTTTATTGGAGATCAACAGAAACATGTGTGGAGTGTCTCTCTGCCAGGCAGGTCAGGTAAGCCTGGACTCAACTCCAACTCAAGCATCAAGTTTTGCTTTGAGAGACAACTGTGACTTATATCTTGTAAGAGCACAAATCTAGCCAGCATCCCAGACAGGGAAGGGCAGTTTGATGCTGATGATTTTCTAAAAGTTTCATAAGAGGAATGAATAATCTAGCAAACTAGTGTAGAATAATAATGTGCAATAGACTTACCAGGAGACTGACTGACGCAGGGGACTTTGTCATTGAACGGAGGAAGCTGTAAGGATATGACAGATTAGGAATTTTAGTGCAATTCCCTGGATTTCAGGCTAAAAACAGTAATTGTACATTTGTAACTAGAGCTGAGACTCTGGAACAACCTGTCCAAGAAGATCAGGCTAGTGACATTAGTTCAAATCACTATCTTCTTTAGTTTCACTTACATAAACTTTTTATATTCCGTTCTTTCTACTGTTTTACTTAAGTCCCTTTGCTTGAATTTGGTTTTCTTTTTCCATTTCCCTCTGGTTGTTTTTAATGCATTAACTTTTAACCTTCCTGAAGGGTTGGAAATGAAAACCAGCTACCAGTGGCTGGTAAGTTTGCCTACTCTATTTAATTTAGAGGTCCTATTCTATACTAAGAATCATGGAAAAGAGGAGTGGACTGTCAATACATAAGTAATGGAACTAAATCCAAGGCAAAACAGAAAATACACAATTAAAATTGCATAAACACTATAAATTAAATCATTATTTACCAACATTGTCATTGTTACATGGCATACAGTACTATACTTGTAACCTGCTGAATTTCTCACATTTCAAATGAGTTAATATACAAGTTTGTAATCCAAGCCCTTACCTCAACATAACATCGTGGAGTCACAAAGAACTGATTGATTTCATCAGGGCTGAATTCCCCGAAGATGTACTGTGGGAAGAATTAAGAATAGCAATAAGACTAAAAGCAAGGAGTTATGAAAGAATATTTCACAAAATACACAGTAGTCTATATTAAGTCATTGTTTTTCACGATGTGGTATGATAAAAAAAAGATGGGAAAACTGCCAGAAAATATATCCCAAATAGCCTGTGACACCATGACAAAAGCACTGAAGACAAGTCCACAAAACTGGAGATTCCATCCTGAATAAAGGAAAGAGAAGTGAATCACACAGGCAGTCGGTGAAAAGGCCTTCCACCTTCTATTTGGAACCTATTTGGAGAACAGTGCCATCAGAACTGGAGGTCCAAGGACTCCGGGGAGAGTCAGACATCAGCTGGCCAAGAATGCATCAATTTGCGTTAAAGAAAAGGACAAGATGAAGTGCTGAGTCATGCAGCATCAGGCAAAATGTCTCCCTGTGGTCCACTTCTGAGTCAAACAGAGCAACCCTTATGGCTTTATCTAGAATGTGGTTAATTTTCAGAAAGGACTAAACCACAACCACAGAAAACAACTTTAAGTCAAAGTGCTTTTCACTCTAGTGGAGCCAGATGAAAGACTGGAACAAGCTCATATCAATGCACCTTCTGTTATAATGTGTGAACTTGAATATGTAACTTAACGTGCCATGTCATGTGTCTTGACAGTGGAACTAGGGATGCAGTCTGAGCACTAAAGGCCTTTGGGATGATACACTAAAATCCCATGGATCCTAACAGGGATTACCACTGCTAGCTAAACAAAGTTACACACATTTTACTGCTGTTGGAAATCTGCAGTAGAAACATTTCAACAACTGCAATATTTATCACTACGTTGGATAACAGCATTGGTGACTGCTTGCTTGCCGCAATAAACATTGCTACATTTTTCCAAATACAAAATGGAAAACCAAGCGCAATTGTTATCAATCACTGTTCCACCACATTTAACATAACTAATGTATGTTCATAAGTCAAAAACCTTAGAGGGGGTATTAACTGCAATGACGGCATGCAAACCACAGAAGTGGCAAGGCAAAACTTCCATTCTAGATCCTAGCAGTAGGATTCGACTCCAGTCTAGCTCAAGTGCCCCATATCGCTTTGTGAAGATAACCTGCTTTCCCCTGATGGCTATAATTAACTTAATCCCAGTTACACTGTAACTGAAGAGCTCCAGCACTCGCTAGACATTGACAGCAAAACGGGAAAGTTCCTCTGAGTTCTCTCTAACTTAGAGTTTGGCTTTGTGTGGAAGATACAATAGTGTATTTTTAAAATGGCAGAAAACTAATCTATTGGACTAAACAAGGTATATATCTGAACAAAAATCTTTCTCATACCTTAAATTCTATGTTTAAGAAACAAACTGATATATATTGGAGGTTGACGGTGGTGGTTGTCCACAGCACTGGAGAAAAGGTGAAATGAACTCACTAGCAACAGTTAATCCTCACAGCACAATAAACAGTGGCACATGAAAGGGGGCGCTCAGAGAAAAGAAAGTGCAGCTCAAGCATATGTACCTCTTTGCAAACGAGGCCCCACACGAGGGCCCACATTGCTGAAATGGCACTACATGCGACAAACAGCCAGCTATAATCCAATGGCCTCAGGACGGCTAATACAATCACAACAGAAAGAATGTCCCTTTGCCTCTTTCTGCAGGCGTGCCACACGTACCACACTAAGCTTCCCTTGCTGTTCGTTTGGACTGAGGATTACGACAAATTAGCCATCTGTATAATTTCAACACACTCCAGTGACGACACGACACGACACCACACACACACACACACACAGCGCAGGGCTATAGGCTGGGCCTCGCATGATAAAGTGAGCTGGGCTGGACTGATACAAGATTTAAGGATCAGATACAGAAATGTAATGGGTTTAATTGTCCATTACTGACTTTTACTGGTGGTATGTCATTAACTTGCACCCCTCTCTCAAATAATCAATAACTATTCATACCCCTAATTCATTATGAATGATCTACTGTTTCAGACAAACCAATACCAATATTACTTATGCTAATAAAAACAACATAATTTACACTGGTGGATAATAAGTGTCTCAATACATCCCTCAGGCAAGGAGGGGGAAAAAAAAAAAGTAAAAGGTCACAACTGACAGGAGGCAAAATTAAAATGAAAAGTATAGGCTGTCCTTTAAGAACTGACTGAATTCAGAAAACCCAGCCAAGTGTTCACTGACTAATGACATTACAAATAATACAAAATGACAGCCTTAAAACCCAGATAAAAAGATAAAGACTTGATAAGTGTTGTAATTTAACTGAGATGAGAGATGTGGGTAGGTGGTTAGTCTTTAGGGCAATAATGTAATAACAGAATATGCAAAACATCCTTTGATTGAAAATCACAACACACATAGATGCTTCGCTGGAATTTCTAGTTGCTACACGGTTGCTCTTACCTGATGCCAAGTGTATGCGGTCACCCACACCAGAGGTTAATACACACCCAAAACCAATCAACTGAAAAACTGATCCATTATTTTTTGTACACTTTGTGCTGTATCCATAATGGGGGACTCAGTTAGCTCTTCTGTTCTCTCAAATTGGAACGGCGAGAATTATTAATGGACAACTTGGCAGAGCAAGAAAATACACACGGTACCACTACAAATAAGGTCAGACATGTTTTCGATAAAGCTCTGGAGCATGCCTCTGCCTACATATTGGTCTGGTGCGACAACACAGGGACACAAGTAACGTTTGACATTAAACACTGAAGAGGATGATAATGGTAGAGAGGAACACTTGTCCTTTTTTCAGTTGAAGGGCAAAGGTTGAAGGTGACTTGACTTTAGCATGAACAGCTAACAAATTTTCTCTGTGACCAAAAGTTGCAACCCAGTTATTCCAGTAGAGCTTTCCCTGCTGATATCTCAGATCATGTGACACAGGGACAATCAAGCTTGGCCACATCTATATTTAGTTTCCAACAGTGGGCAAACCCGGCATATGAAAACAAGCCCCAAATTGGTTTCCCCACTCGTTTTGATTTTCTTTATATTCCGATGGTGTAAATCAGGTTGGAGCAGGTCAGGACCCAACATGTGTAAAGACACAAGTTTCAATACAGAAACCCCCCCAAACAAACAAAACTCCTGGTTTGATGATATAAAAACACAACAGGCACCCATCTAAAATAAATGTCAGAAAGAATCTCCTTGCTGCCACTTAACTTTCTGAGCAGTGATCTGTAAACTCTAATCCAAATTAACTGATCAAATGTCAACAACCTCAACCTGACTTGGGTTGCTTCACTGGCCACAAACAAATTGAAAGCTTAAAGTGAGTGTGATTTCCCCCCAACACTAACAATTAATGTTATGATTATTTTCTTGTCTAATCATGTTAAGACTTTCTCTCACATGGCTTGAAAGTTTGTTGTAAGGTGCCGCACAATCAATAAGTCAAAACAACAGAAAAGGATTTCTGCACATTTAATATTATACTGTGTTCCACTTGTATTGAACTCAGCTTTCAGTCAGACCTACAGATCATACCACGAATATTTTCTAGCACAGGGCGGACACATCCCAGTTATAGTTAACAACACTTACCAGTGTTCACTGAAAATTAAATTCTCAGGTGACTTTTAGGTATTTTGAATGTAACCACCAACAGAAAAATTTTAAATCTCCAATACAAATAGCTTGTATCTGTTTCTCTTGCATCAGCCTAAAATAGTGTGCTTGCCTTGTTTCCTGAGTGAATTCCAATGGCTCCACTCTTCACCTCTGAATGTTGTTTGCCATTACAATGTCTTCCAACTCTTCATCCATGCATACCCCCCCCCTTCTCACAGTTGTCATTCCTGTTTTCAGAGAAGCTCAGCAATTTGATTGGGGCAATGATACTACTGAAGGCCTATTAAACTATTTTGTATGGTAAATACTTGGCTTTAACAATCTACAAAATGTTCTAGTCATATAAACAGTAACTAAAACATATGTAGGACACGAGTCATAACAGAAAATACCCCACCACGACCACCCCTTGTTATCTCCACACTATCATTATATTACCATTCATAATTAATGTCACACAATACCCAGGGAAGTTTAATAACACCTGACAAAAAGGTAAAAAGAGCCCTTCAAGAATGAGTCAGAGATACTGAGCCAGCTAGATAAGTGTGATCAGTAGTGGTTAATGTTTAGCCCCCTCAGAGAGATAATACACAAGGTTCCACACTTTCACAGATCTGGTATTGTACATTCATACCACTCTAAGGACAAACTGGACAATGACATGGTATTTTTCAGACAGAGGCCTTTAGTAACCTTTTAAACAGAATAGAGCAGTCTAACTGGGAATGCATTAAATGGATGCTAAACGATCTCAATAATGCTACACAATCAGCTTCACTCTTACCAATATTTTTTTTAAATATCAGCTCTCGCTTCAAAGTGGAAGACCATAAATATGAACGATTTTCCTGATCAAATTATCAAGTACATATTGTACATATTTATGTCTTACTGTGACCAATTGTTTTTACAAAAATATCCAGAATTATATGTCACTTTCTAATCATCAGTTTTCTAATTATGAGTTATTCAGAAATAGACAGCAGTCAAGAGAGTCCCCTACACAAAATATGGGTCTTTTCAGCAAAAATAAAAAAAAATTGCAAAATGTTATAATTGACCTCCAAGTTGCACAGCACCTCCTTTCCAAAATACACAACATTGCTAAGAATTTGCAGAATTCAAGTGTGTTCAACAGAATCTTGTGTGTTCTCAGAGGCTTTCTGCACTTTCTCAGCTAAAAGTAGACTAAAAATTTACACAATTAATTATAAAAATCTTATGTTATAGATGCGCTAGACTAGATGCCACTTTGATGTTTTCCAACAGCCTGCTGTTAAATCTGATGGAATTGAACCCGTTTACCAGTTTGTGTATATGGTTACATGTTTACCTCAAATGCAGTTCACTCAAGCACAAATATGTGCATTTTTCAGTGTGTATGTTTACAATTTATTACAAGTTATTTTAGGGTGCTACAGCACACAGAAGTGTGCATTGTTTACACATAATTTGCCCAATATAGAGGGCAAATTGGAAATAGTAAAATTATTTTTTTGCTCAAATTGTCACAAACTATATGCACATAATTATACATCACAATGCTTAAAAGATAGTGTAGTATTTACACAAATTCCATGCGAATTTCATTCATATGTACATAACATGGACACAAGTATCGAATTGTACTAAACTGAAATCGAGTCAATGTATCGACATGGACTCGTAAAATGAAGTCTGACAATACTCAGAATGAATGGAAACGCTCTCCAACTTCGAGGGGAGCTAAAACGACGTAGATATGATTTCACTGTTGTTTCATTGTATATTGTTAGACAATATGTTTTTTGGTTCATCACGTAGAGTTTGGTCCCACTGCGAATCAGCATCTTGCAGCATGTGACGACGCTAGCTAGCTACAGTAGGCTACAGATTTATTTTTTTAAATGACGACAAACTGACAAGCAGTTTATTTCCATGGAGTCTAGCTCATCTGGATTTAAATGTAATCCAGTAACGTTAGAGTGGGTGGACAGCAAGGAACTTCTGACCTAGCACGCCTGTGCATGCTTGAATCTTTAAAACGGGCCTGTCCACATGATGGCAAACTTCCTTGGAAATAATGCCCAACTTGCTAAAGCTAGCAGGGCTGGAACTGAACACCGACGTTAACATCGCACAAGGAGGCGACGGTATCACAACCGGACCGGTCGCTGATGTGCAAGCCCGAAAGCAGTTTTCCCCTAATTTAAACGGTTTAGAGATCAAATAAACCTTCCTCTCTCGGCGAAGGCCCACGCTGTCGCATTTTTATTTAGCTAACTAGCAAGCTAGCTGCAGCCACACCACCTGTCCACCGCTGCTAGCTGGTTGAATGCTAGGATACGTGATTAACACACCCCAGTTCACACTTGCTCGCAACTTCTAAACGGTTTTTACTCAAATCAATCCACACAACCGTCGCAAAACAGGCTTCAACACCAAAAGACTACAGCCGATTTTCACGTCGGTATTGCCCGTGGTGTGAATATGCACTTGGATGAGGCCCGTCGTAGCACTGAGCAGGTGGGCCATGCACACACACACACAGACACAGACAGCTCTTCTCCCTATCCCCCCTAACGACAGTCGAAGAATAAACACATGACACTCGTAGGGTCCCTCATGTAGAAGCGTCCATTGCCTTTATGTCACGACACGTGTTCGTACCAACAGTGTAGCTGCCATTATAACAGCAACCGCTTCCAGATGAGACCGCTGGTTAATGTTGAATGGAGAGGAACAGGGGCCCTGTCACCACGCTGCTAGTGTTTCAATAGGGGGGGAACACAGGCTCGTCGGTTGCTCAGGGAGGGAGAAGCATTAGCAAGCACTTTCAGTACGTTTTCAATGACACGACTTCGTGTGGTGTCGGGAGATAAATAACAGACGCCGGAGCGAAACGCGACTGTCGTTTAACGTAGTTTTTAAAATTAAAGTATTCTTTAAAAAACAACAACAACAAAAACAAACAAAGCGAGGAGCAGCTGCGAGTTCACTCATACACAAGAGTTTATTGCAAGCTAACGCTAGCCTGAAGCTAGCCTGCTAGCTAGCTACCTGGTTGCTGTGAGAAGCCATGCTCCCGGTGAGGGTCTCTCTCTCTCTCTCTCTCTCTCACTCTCTCTCCTCCGTTGGACAAGATGGAAGATGTTGCAGGTTTTTTTTTTGTAATAACAATTACAAACGGCGTCCCCCCCTTTACTTCGACGTCATTGTCGTTTTCCCTCCCCGCCCAACAGTGTCCTGACAGTCGTGTTTTTAGATCCGTCTACTGCATCGTGCTTCTTCCCTCGCCGCCATTTCTGTCTCGAGCATCTTCTCGCCTCGCTCAGCCAGCGCGCGGTCGGGTAGTAGCGGCAGCGCGAGCCCCCCCCCTCAACCGGAGAAAGAATCACGACACCGGTTTCCGGCAGGAAGTTTTGTTTTTTTTGCTCTCTGACTTCACAATAAAAGCCCGTATAATCCCTTAACCTTTTGATTTTTGGTTCAAATTTTTGTCGTTTTTTTTTTGATTCCAGTATCTGTTCTCGCTCCTTTTCAAATATGTAGAGACAAAAAAAAGAAAGAAGAAAAAACGTTTGTTTGTTCGTTGTGTTTGTTGTTTATTACTGTTTCCATTTTGTTTTCATTGATTTTAAAGGACTGTTAAGGCTATAGGCCTAAATCTTGTGCTGTTTTTGCATATTTGAAATAAACATCTCAATCAATCAATCAATCAATCTCGTCGAGTCAATTATTATTATTATTATTATTATGTTATTCAACTTAGCACATGATCAATATTACATTTATGTGGCTGAGAAGACCGTATATTGTTTCTTATTGACATGGGGATGAAATGTATCTGAGTAAGATAATGTTTTAAGTATTGACAAATATTAAATTCTTAAAGGATTAAGTGGCATGTTGTATCCACTGCTGCCATTGTTCATGTTTGAACGTGGATGGGTAATTTTTCCTTGATGTTTCATACAGAGTATTACAACGTGACCAAATTGAGACTTTGTGTGTTTCATGTATTCTGGAATGTGATTAAGAGATGCCCAAATTGACACATTGTTATTGAAGAATGTATTGATATTTTATATTGTATGCGTCTCTCTAGACGGTTATTTCCTATCCTTATATATGCTATTTGATTAATCATTTCGTTGCACAGTGAGTTTGTACAGTGAGTTCAAAGGTCTACATGCTTGGTCCCAGTGGGAATTGACCCCAAAACATTTGCAATAATTGTGCCATGCTCTATGCGTTGAGGTCATTTTGGAACTGACAACTGACAAAAACTGAAAATACATTTTAAAACTGATGTAATTATTTACATGCATCTGTTTCTACAACGGTCATTTCGATGGGCACTTATTTTGAAAGGGATATACGCCTCGGCGGAAAGAAACGGAAATATGATCGTTGACTATTGTATTTGGCTTAATGATTGAAGCGTGATCGTGTGCGTTTACATCCGGGTTGGAGGATGATTCGCACATTTGACTGCTGGAAGTTGAACCCGAGTTGAACTAAAAGCACATGTAGACTTACGTGCAAATTTGCATAATGCATCATCACTCTTACTGGCTATTTCGATAAACATGAAAATATTTACATCAATTAAATAAATGACCCATTTTTTATTCTATTAAGCTTTGGTGTACACTTTTTCCAATGTAACTGTGCCATAAAAAGTTTGTTCTGAGGCTCCTGGTCCACTACAGCACTACAACATTACAACATCGTGTGGGCGTGGCTTAGAACAGGTGAAAGGTAGGAGGAGTGGGCGTGGCACAGAACAGGTGAAATGTAGGAGGAGTGGGCGTGGCACAGAACAGGTGAAAGGTAGGAGGAGTTTCCAAAGCAGTTCAAGCTCAAAACAGGAAGCTGGAAATCTTTTTTTTTTTTTCGCTTAAAGAAAAACAAACTTTCTACCGAGTGCGCGATTCAAAGGTAAGCTGTTACAATGTTACACTTTAGAACTCTGAAGTAGTCTACAATCGGTTTGGTTTCTTTGAATTATGGAGTCCAGATTAACAATTTGGAAATTGGAATGAACAACATACTAGTCCGATAACTAACTGCTGCGACCAGGTCCTTAGTAAGGAACCTTATCTTAGACTCTTTACCCCAGCCAGGCAGGCTATTTACTTCATTAATTCACTCTTCATCCTGGACTACCGCCCACAGTGCTGCTGCTTGAGATGCGAGCTAACTATACGCATTGGTTATGAGTCTGTGATTGTAAATTATGTTCTTGATCCTTTTGTAGCGACGGAAAAATGCCAGAGAGGGGCAGGCACCCAAGAAGTGACGCGTATGCAGAACACAAGAGCAGAGAAAGAGGCACTTTACACGACTCAGAACGCCCTTCATATGATGACAATCACTACAGAAAGGACAGGGATAGAGATTGGACTAGAAGACACAATGAAGAGAGGGACTCTGGTGATGACAGGAGAGGTAAACAAAAAGACTTCTCCAACAGACAGAGGGACGTGACAACCGCCACCCACAAGGACACACCTGCTCATAGAGACGACCATCATCAAGAGCCCTCAAGAGTGTGAGAGACCATATATTTTCTATACAGCAGCCCACACACTTTACTGTCACACACACACACAATAGAGCCATTTCTGACATATGTTTATAAATGTATGTGTGTTTATAGGCTATATATATAGTACTGTAAGAAATTAATTCCACCTTGCTTCATCTCACAGCAAAAACATGGTATTGTGTTTGTAGGTACAGCGAGACTTCAATGTATCCCTCAGAAGGAGAATATTCTGACCCACAACACAGAGAAGCTCTTTACAACCTCAGATACATCTTAACAAGCAGAGGCAAGTCAGTTTTACATGTAATAATGTTATTGATGGTGATGAACAGTAAATAAGTAAGTTAAGGATAGGATAGTTTTGCTTGCAGAAAGTAGTTTAGCAAATTTAATTCATTTCCAACAGTTAGGTTTAATATGTCTGTTCACCTTTTTGTGTAGTTAAACAAATAATTAGGTCTGTCTGTAGACTTTAGGAATAGATTACTGTTTCAGGTATCAAAATTTAGTGCTTTAGCTACTCACTGAATTACATCAGTAATACAAAAAAAAACACAAGATATTTAGCGCCTACTTTTGATGCTTTAATTCCAAACGTCAAATGTTTGCCAAACATTATCAGTACTTGGGGACGTAACAACGTACAGTATATGCAAGTCCGGGGCACAGTCTCCAAGCAGTACATTGGCCCCCTATGTAATAGTATTATTAGTTGGTATGTGAGTGTGAGCGGATGGGTAGGATCAGGCACAGGGATTTTATTTTTATTTTTTTTACAATTCTGTTGCACTGCTGTGTATCGTCATTGAGTTTAAAAATAATAATAATGTCAGGATTTCTCATGTGTTGTTCCTCTGCCCCAGGTCTCTGCCAGGTTATGGAGGTTTTTGTGAATCTGCTTATAGTCATCTGTGCAGGAGTGCCATATAGCAACAACTGGGTCTACCGAGACCTGGCCAGCCTTGGAGGACTGTACCATTATCATTATGGTGGAGCAAATGCCTTTACTGGGGCTGATGCAGACAGGGTGAAGGGGCTGGACCGACTCTTTTATCAGCTCAAAAAACCTCCATACATCTTTACCATGGCTTGTGGTGGAGCTGTGATGAGCTATGCCTGCGCGATGCTCGCCCTGGGGGTCTTCAGAGTGCCTTACCGCTGGCCCCCTGTGCTGCTGGGGGAGGCCTTGTTGAATGTCCTTATTGGCTTGGGCTACATCCCTGCGCTGGCCTTCTACTTTATCAAGCTACAGGAAACCTATGACAATGCTATTTGTAAGGAGAGAGCGCAGCTCTACAAGAGTAAAGGGCATCAGGGCTTCGAGTGCCAGTTCCACGGGGCAGATATAGCAGGGGGACTCTTTGGGGTTCTGGGAGTCATCTTCTTCTTCTTTGGTGCAGTGTTAGCGATCAGAGCTTTCAGGTCAGTACGTGAGTTAAAGGAGAGAAGATCACGAGAGGACAGTCATTTTTAGGTGGGTTTTTGAGCAAAAGAACAAACGTAGGACTAAGATGAAATCCTTGCACATAGCAAAATGGTCACAAAATGAACTGTTACACCTGCTCATGTTATTGATTTGTGAATAATGTTTTAAAATCTTTATCTTAATTTTTTTTATGAATTTGTTTTTAACATTTCTAATGATAAAATACCTAAATGGTTTGTTTTTACATTTTTCTTATTGTTACCCATTTTCATTTAATATAGTCGACTATACAAAATATTTTCTATAAATATGTATTCATAATAAAAGTACTTTTTAACACTGACGTGGGCTGTGTATTCGTTCGGTGGTTTTCAACTCTTGTGAAACTGATTTAAGTGTTAGAGGGAGGAAAATCCTTGAAGTGAGGACGAACAATAGGCTATTAAAATAGGTTAAAAACAAAAAGATCCACAAAAGTGATTAAGATGCATTGAAAACAAGATCTTTTTACCATGCAGTGTTAGATTAAAATGTGTATTAATTATGTTCTGCAATGTTTCAGTTGCCCATGTGTTGGACTGCAGTGCAGGTTTACATATTTCTACTAGAACAACTTTGCCAACCTTATTTGTTCATTTAATATCTAAAGAGAAGGAACAATAATATGTTTGAATCACGCATTTGAAGTTGTCACTGACTTTTCCAAGTAGAATCACCAAAGCAACTAAATAAGTGGCATTAAATTTAGATTTGTTCAGAACTGTCCCCTTAATAGTAGGACTTTGCTAATTTGAACATCTCAGGAATAAAATTAGTTTCGAGAGATGTATTGAACATAAATGAACCAAATTCATTTATGATAATATATCTTAAAACATACTGAAGAAAAAGGTCTTTTAGAGCACCCTGATGGATAAAACAGCAATCTATATATATATTCACCTACTCAGTGAAATGTGTTAAATATCATGTGCTGCTGCCCTTTAAAGACTACTATACCCAGCAGACGCAAGTAACAAATCCCAACGCAAAATAATCAAAATAAAATGCACTGATACTGAACAAAGAATAGGCTATACAGTATTTTCTTTCTTGAGAAACCCGTCTGAGGTTGAGAGCCATGACTTACTGGCCCGGGGACAAAAAAGGTTTGAGAAAGGCTGTTTTAGAGGATATTTATTAGCATGAGGTCATCAAATGAAAGGTGTGCAAAATGGACAATGGACAATATAAACCGTTTTTTCACAGTATAAATTTTTATTGCTACTTGGCTTAAGGTTAATTAAAAATACAGCTTTTCTGCTCAAAACTAGTCATAGCAGCATCTTAAATAAAATAATGACCATCTCCAACTCTCAAAGTTCAACGGAGTACAATTCTGGCTGACAAAACAGCAAAAGTGCTCATTGTTAGTCATTTTCCTATGTAATAAAACAATTCTCTAAACATATTAAACACTGAACATAATAGTTTTAGCAGTATTCTGCATGCTAAAGTAAAAACATAAAAATATTAGATATGCTTTATTTTGTACAAATAAATCACATTTTGTATGTATTGTGTGTAATTGATATTGATTTATATAGGGCATGCTTTCAACACTGAATACAGTACCGATTAGTACCTTCAATTAAAGTACTGTAATGGGTGATAGTTTACCATAGAATCCCTATCATTTGAAATTCTGTAGTGGAGAAGGTAATATACATTTGCATGAAACAATGAAGTACAAAAATAAACATCAGCTTCTTGGCATTGAGATAAAATATTCAAGCATTTCTAGAAAATAATGTACAGAAAGGAACTGTGAGATTAAACGACGGTTACTTTGGTCACATGTTAAACAACAGGAGCATCCTCTATCAATTTCTTTCACCATAATCACGCATAATAATATTCAGTCCATGACACACGAGAGCATGCATACTTACTGTAAGTGTGCATTTATCTTCATTACACACATATACACACACCGTATATCACAACATACTTGTACAGGCTGCAATGTTAACCTGTTCAGAGGAGCGATGATGATTTACAGTAAATAAATGAATTGGCAATTTGAAAAACATTGACACCTTAGCCTATTCAAACACACATATCCTCAGACACAGGATTATGGCCCAGCAGATAATGAGCATCATATGAGCATCTTGACCCCCTCCACTAGAGAATTAAAGGGAATACTACCATTGAATGCACTGTATCCTATCCTCCCTGTTGCTGTATCTACACATGAAGTAGGCAAATGTACAGGCACATTGATTCCTCTATTGATCACTGTATTATTCATATATACTTTAGTGATAAAAATGTGCATCTCTGGAATGTGAGTAAATTTGGTTATATATGACGTGGAGAGAGACACAGAGAGTGAACGTACACTCAAATAGAAAATACAACTTGGCTGGAGATATAGATAGCGTTCTGACCTACATAATGCTTTTTTTTTTGGCTGTACATGATATGGATGCATTTGAAATGTGCAGAATGTTGCAATGCAGTGTTACGCAATTCTGACTTGGCAGAGAGACTACTCAGGTAGGGAACTAAAACTGTGCCAAGCAACTGGACAAACCGGCAAAACAATGGCAGTCTTTTTTTTTGTTTTGTTGATTTTTTACATACACACGATCAGTTAATTTTAATTTTTCATAGATCCTAAGAAATAGGATCCCTCTAGTTTTAGGTAAGTTAGATTGAAACTCTGAAATACATATATACATTAGACAATTTGCATATTTTAATGAGGGCATTTACAACTTCAGTTGTGAACAGTACCAGTTCATATTAAACCCTATGAAAAAGTCACTCTCTCTTCACCAAAGTCACAAGATAAACACTTCTCTATTTTCCCAGGTTCAAAACTTATAAATGCAGTGTGAAAATGTTAGATGCGTGAAAATGTTTTTCAAGATTTGTATCTGTGTAGAAGGTACTCTGCGTGCACGCACCTCCAGTGCATCATGTGTACAGGTGTTTCCATGCCATCCTGCACGTTGCCTGTACAACCACAGTACAACCACAGCCACAGGGAGGCGGGCCCTTCATCTCACCACAAGCTGTCTATCATCTCAGACTCACTACAGAAAAGTAGAAATGTGGGGTTTTTATGTTCATAATTTCAGAAATACTCATTCTGAATTTCCATCAAAATCAATTACTGCGTTTTGGTTGAGAAGAGATAGAGCTTTATTCGTCCCCTTGGGGAAATTATGAACAGTTATGAACTCCAGTGCTTTTGACATGGATCTTTTTTTTTTTTTTGTGCCTTCATAGAAATTAACATTTCAGACCATGCGCTCGCATATTCTTTCTTTATTTGGATATTTGATAACCATTTTCGTCGCATCACTGCCGCTACCAGTGTCTCTAAAAATATATATTAACCGCTGAGTTTTGACGTTGTTTTCTAAATATTCGCTCCGTTGTACGATGACACAGCCCCCTGCGGAGGAGCGTTCTCTTATCCTTCGTAGACGCCGTCATAACAACTCAGAGGTTACTATGGTATTTCCATCAGATGTGGTTGTCATGGTGAATGCATTTTCAGATGCACTGTAAGCTTCAGCAGCGGTCAGCAAACACAAAAAGAAACCAAATATCTCAATAATGAAAAAAACAAAACAAGAACACGTAAACATGTACGTTTTGTTTGACAAAAGTTTGACATATTTCTTAATTCCAGCAAGGAGAGGGCCCCGTGATATCCAAAATAACTATTTAAATTGTTCAGTTTAAGGAAATATTGTACTTTGAATAATTGAGTAGGCTCTGAATTAGTGGTTTATAGGTACAGTCATGTTGGTGGAGGGAAGAATATATTAAGTAAAATTGGGATGAAACAAGACAATTTAATAGAAAGTGAATTTCAACTGGAACTAGATGAGAAACGCATAATGTCATATTGACAAACATACACAAAAGTATAAATGTAGTAAATAGTCATTATGTCACTTAATGATCATTTTTGTTGGCTTTGTTCTCTTAGAGAAGACATGATATGAGGCAGAGAGACCATAACAATCCTAATTCAAGTCATAGGAGTCTATGTGCCTGTTCATAAGTATCTCATACACTCATATATATTTATATATCTCCGAATATATTCCTTTTATCATGTACAAAGTGCTTTGAACAGTGTTTACTCTTTCTCAGAAAATACTTTTTGACTTATAAATCAATGTTTCACGACCGACACATCTACCAATCTTTCCTTCGCAGGGTAAGGTTGTATTAATAAACCCCTTGACTGTGTCCTTTACCTCTCATGTAAACAGAGTCGCAAACAGAGAGAACGTCAATGGAATGAAACAACCACAGAATAGTAAGTGATGCTTTAAGGCTATAAGGTCCAGTTCTGCAACTGTGGAATGCTAAGATCACTCCACCACTGATCTGTACTGGCAATCAAAAATATACCTAAAATGTGGTAATCACTGACACGAGTAATCACTCAGGTTTGGCCTTTCTACAACCATGGCAGCCCTGGTAGACCAGCTTCCTCTTTTGGCACATAGTGGGGTGTTAAGGAATGGGTGGGTTGAGGTTGCTGGAGCAGCAGAATAAGTATCTGATAATTCAATAAATACTGTACAGTAGTTCCTTAAAGACATATTTCTAGAATTTTCCATTCAACTGTGTCCAAATACGGTTGGCAACACACATTCCAAGAAGACACAAATTCAGAATGGGTGTTATTCTCTCATCATTCTCCCGTAACTCTTATGTTCTTTGTAAGTGACGCGCTGAACGTGACTGCATGGAGGATAATTACGCTGCATAGTGTACAGCAAGGGACACAATGTGACAACTGTTGTTACTGTAGTATGTCACAGTACTGCGCTGGTCATTACCTTTCTATTCGTTCGGTAGAGAGAGTTGGGCGAGCAAGCTGTTGTTCATTCACAACATCGCGTCCACCTGTGGCGCCGACGGACCGCCCCGCGCGTTTCACAACACCAAACCTACGCAGAGCAAGATCTCATTGCACACAAGACAATGGGTTTTCTATCCTGTTTACAAAGGACCAAACCGACGCACTTTGAACTGGCTCCGGATCAGTGGGTGGTGCATTAGGGAGTCAAATAGGGAAAATAGAGCCGTAGCTGACTCTGTGTAGGATGGATGGATAAATGCATATTACATTTTTCAGTGGATCAGCCTCAAAAGTAAGAAACAACAAAACAAAATCAACTGTTTGGGTAAAGCAGAAGGTGTCATCTCAGTACCAGAGTACATCCATGTTTCCTAAGATACACATACTGTACCTTTATCTTACATGACTCAGCAATATCCTTATTCTGTACCGTTTTGTTCAAATGACTACATAATAAAATAACGTCCAAATGTCAAAGATCTTCAAAAAGAAAAACGGCGACGCGCTGTCACAGACTGTTACAAGGATTTCTTTAACTTCTATACCATGTTGGCTCTGTACAGTTGAGAAAATACTTTTTTTTGGATATAACTTCTGATAACTATTCAAAATGCATTGTCCCCCTCGACCCGAGAACACCAGGCCAGGTCTGCTAGTCGTGGTTCTGTTCTATACTGCCAAGACTTGTAGAATGGTTACACTATATCTTATACAGAGGGTTCTAGAATACTGTGTGGGAGAGTTCAAACGAATCCAGCCAGAACGTTTCAGGTCATGTAAATGCAGTTATTTTGTATTCAGCTCTTCTCACCTTCTTTATACAGTCTGACTTCCTTTTTTTTTTTTTAAACACAGGATAAGGCCTTGCAGCCCAGAGGCCTGGATGGTGACTGGCCATCAGAGCAGGTGAGAAAGGCTGGACAGGAAAGAAGCAGGTGAACCGGTGATGGTCTCCAGGAGACACAGCCACTCCTCCCAATGTTATTATTATAACGCGCTCGCATCCTCTGAACGCAGACGGGCTCGTGAGGCAGCTCTGGGCTGGCTCGTCTGCAGTAGGCACTTTTTCACCTTTCGGTCCCCGGGCTTCTCTCCAGGACCTGAGAGACCACGGAGCCCCTGGAGAGGAGACTTTACAGATTGTGAATAACCACGCTCAACAGGACCCGACAGCACGCGCCCCTTAAGATCGCTCAACCTTCAGAGTAAAGGGAAATGTTGCTAACATGTTCTGCAATGTTTAACACAATGAGGTACTCCTGCTCAGGCCAGGGGCTTGTTTTGGCCTATGATGGCCGTGCTTTCTTTTTAGAACCTTTTTTTCATGAATTGTGGTGTTGGTGCCCCTCTCATCTCATCTCAGATACTCAGAAAGTTGCACCAGATTCAGACAGATGCAGACAAGCAGTTCAACCCCTCGCACCGACGGCACGAAGGCCGTCGCATACTAGGTATCAAGGTCCCCCGTCTTGTCTTCACGAAGGATCTGAATGGCAACTTGAACCGGAATATCCCACTGGTACCATAAAGATCTCCTCTGCTCCCCTGGTATGGCACGGTCACGGAGGATGGCCACCACGTGGCGCTGTGCTTCGGCCCACATCCTCTAGAGGGCAGTGTCGTAGACCTCTTGCTGTAGGATGGGAGCAGGGCTTGAAGCTGGGACCAGGTTGGGGGCGAGGTCCCGTTGATGTAGCATGGGGACAGGGGGGTGTGGATGATCCCATATGGGGTCTCGGATGGAAGGCGGTGTGGATGGACCCGGGGTGCCTGGGACTAAGGGGCTCTGGCCTCTCAGCTGTTCCCTGACATCCTGCTCCAGACTGGGAGGCACAATCAGCTGGTCCTCGGGGTCTTGCTGGGCCGGGGCGGTGAAGTAGCCCGACTTCTTTTTAGGAGCCTCCAGGGCCACCTCGATGAGATTATGGCTGTCCTCGGGGGCCACCACAGAGCCGTTGGACAGCTTCTTCCCGAACAGGCTGGAGGTGGAGGGGGATTTCTTTAGGTCAGAGATCTCCCTCCCACAAACAGCCAGCAGGCAGCCGTTAGTTGCTGACACCACCACACTGTTCTGCCTGCGCATCTTGCCATTGGGGTAATCAGAGCCCTGCTTTTCAAGGTCCGGGTCTTTGGGGCTCTCCGGGGCCCCTGAACGTAGCTGGAAAGCACAGCAGTGAATGTCCACCTCCACCTCTAGCTTACTGCCGTTGGAGATCACGCCCTCGAGCGGAGCCTCGTCGTCGCTGTCCAGCCCGTTGTCAGACTGGTTACTGGAAAAGGCGGCGCAGGAGGGCTGGCGCTGGAACAACGCCGGATGGGTCGCTACCCCGGCCGAGCCCGGCACCATGACCCCGCACAGGGGGGCGGCGGGGTGCAGGCTGCAGCGTCTCTCCGGGCGAGACCCGGGTCCCGAGGAGGGGTGCTCGTCAGAAGCGGTGGACCCCGCTTCGCTGCCCACCTCCGAGGCGGATGTCTCGCTGTTGAACTCGGAGACGAGGCCGCTGCTCGACGAAAGGGCGGCCGGGTCGCCGGGGCCTAGGGTCACCGACGCGGGCAAAGGGGTCGGGGGGGGCCCCCGGGGTTCAGCGGCGGAGACAGGCGGCTCACAGGTACAACTGTCCTCGGCAATACGCAGGGACACCACCACGGCCCCGATGTTATCCCTGCAGCCGTAGCTCTGGGCCAGCGAGCACAGCTTCTTAGCAGCGGCGCGTGGGTCCCGCACAGCCTGAACGGTGCAGACGGCCTCCTGGTAGGAGACCCTTTCAAACAGCGCTCGGTTCCCCAGGATCAAGAACTCGTCCTGGGAGCAGAGGGACTCGGTGTGCACCCAGGGCTTGGGCAGCACCCATGGAGACAGATAAGAGCAGCCCAGCAGGCGAGAGCAGCATGTCACTCCACTCACCTTGTTATCCTGCAAAGCGGAGAGCACAGCTCAGCTGGGGTTCGACTCTGCTCTCAGAATAGTGGAGTCTATAATTTCACAATATGCCTCAGAGTATAAAGCTGCACATTAACACTAGATCAAACACCGGTTTAAAGTTTTAATAACGTCTTGGGTGGAAACATACGAGCGCAACACTGAGCAGCATCTACGAGTCGTACATTACCTCTGTAATAATGGCTTTGGCGATTTTAACCCTCTCCATCTCCTCGGTGCAGTTCTCTAAGCTGAGGACCTTGGAGAGCGGCAGGGGCTTGCCGTTCCGGCACAGCACCGCCTGGCAACTTCCCACGTTGGCCACGGTCAGGTTGAAAGAGCCGCCCGGCTCTGAAGGCTCGTGGTGGATGTAGCAGAGTAGGGCAGAAGCACCCAGTTTCTGGCCAGCCATACCCAGCTTCCTGCAGCGTATGAAAACACACATCACGCACCACGCATCAAACAATGCATCCGGCAAAGACTTCACGTGTCTGTTCGCAGCGCACATCTTGAAAGAGTCCAGTTTGTTGTTTGCAAGTGCTAAAGCGATATTTTTAAAGACCGAAAATTGCTGCAAAAGTTTAAAGCTGCTATGTGCGATACTTTGCCGGTGGTAATTATAACGACAAGCCATTACAGTCTTGGGAGGAGTTTAGACGGTGGATTGTCAACACGGGTTAGAAAAGAGGGAATATCAACACGCTGGCTGACCTGAAGTGGCAGATGCTAGTTGCGAAGCTCATATTTCACCAAACTTTTGCATAGTACACAGTCTTTTTAACATAAAATAACACTCAAATATTGCATATAGTAGCTTTAATATCGATCAACGTAGTGCCATTTGTTAATCCTACCTGTGTGAGGTGAGGAAGGTGTTGCACATGTACACATTGTCCACACTGGAGTGCTGTAGTTCCTCTGACAGCACATCTCCCATGGTGCACTGCAGCAGCCGAGGCACTTCCTCATTGCGGTCTCCGTCAAAGATGCCGTAAGCTGCTCCCACACCGTCTCCAAACCGGTCTACAGCCAGCACAGACACACACAACCTGCGGCCAACAAAAGATACCGATAACACCGTCCCTTTTATATGGAGGTATGGCATCATACATACTTGAACATGTGGAGCCAAGTGCCCCAAGGCCGTGACCTTGGGGGGGTGTGGCCGTG
>OMKK01029552.1:0-20368 GCA_900302305.1 Polymixia japonica | reverse complement strand
TCGACCACATAGGCGCGGGATGCGGGGCTTACCTGGAGCTGAGAATGAGGCAGCTACCAGACCCTCCTAGGGGGTTAGTTCACCATGAGGCTGGAGGCCTTCCCTAGCCTCCTGGTGGGAAACCGAGCTAACTAAACATTAACACATGGAAATGAAATTCAAATTAAACAGCAGGCAATGGCATGGATAAAAACCATGCAGACACACACACACACACACACACACCCACACACACACAGAGCCACCCCACTTGGCATCTGTGTAGCCAGAGGTGGCGCCCAGGGCCCGGGCGGCAGCTGCCAGCGGCCGTGCCAGAGGGTTGCCGTGGCAGCAGGCCGAGCACAGCAGGGGAGGAGGTCGCCAAATTCTTCACTATGAGCCCTGATCAAAGACACGGCGTAATGGAGCGGGACTGGCAGACATGTGTGTCAAGGGGATGTGGTGTATATCCGCTGTGGGAGGTGGGGGGGAGTTTGCGCGTGCGTTTATGTGTGTGTGTGTGTGTGTGTGTGTGTGTGTGTGTGTGTGTGTGTGTGGAGTGTGCTTTTCATTCAGGTGAGCAGATGAGGGTGGAGAGGCATTTGACACTAAGGCTAGGAAGCCAAGTTAGTCTGCAGGTTTGCCATATGGTGATGTGAGAGGCTGCTGCATTAGCAGACTACTAGGGTAGAAATAATGAGCATATTGTCTCACAGACAAATACTCTATTGCAGACTGTGTCATATGTTGTTTTTTTCTCGTCTCTCACAAGATCCACTGATCTTTCTGTTTTATTGGATTTTGCAAAACCCACTCAGCTATCTCTTCTTTTTCTCAAAGCATCAATATAAAGTATCATAGCCTTAAATGTGAAAGTCAGCAAGTATTTGGACTTTGGGCCAAAAAAAAATAATTTATACTTAGAGATAAAGAATACAAAATCTGTCTCATTGCCTTCAGTGACCAGAGTGAGACAGAGAAATGAAGCAGGAATGGCTAAAATAGACACACACAAAACACAAACAAAAGTATGACCGCTATGATAGGTCAATGAAACTGCCCGGCTATAGCGCAGGCCTACAGTATATCTCACTAGTGTTTTAATCTCGGCCGTCAGTGGTAATAGACCAAATCCCATACACCCGCACTGTTCCAGCTCCAACCCTGTTAGCTTCAGCACGGACATATCAGTCTGAGCTATAGGGCAATGGAGGTTTCCCTCCCGGAAAGAAAGGTTCGCTGCTCGCTTGCAGAATGACGGTACAGCCTGCGTGTGTGTGTGTCTGTGTGTGTGTGTGTGTGTATTTGAAGCTTCTTATCTGGAGTGAATTGGACAGGGACAGTTTCCTGTAAATGGCAACCATTTGGTGTGGAAGGATAAAATAGGCTTGCTGTCACATCTCTCTCTCCAAGTCCCAGCATCTCCCTTAGCAACACTAACTGTACTAAGAGGAGGAGAGAGCAAAGATACGGTCCAGCCCGTGTGTGCACATGCATGTGTGTGCATGTGCGCGCACGACTGTGTGTCTTTGTGTGTGCACGTTTGCTTGTGCATACAGACATACCGTGCTACCTTTATGCTTTTGTATGTATTTTTATAAAATGTGTGTGTGCGTGTGTGTCTGTCTGTGTGTTTGGAAGCAAGTACGCATGTGTGTGTGTGAGTGACAGCAATTGGATGCATGTCTTCATGTGTGAAGCTGTTGTCAGCCAGGAAGGGGTCAGAGATACCCAGCCACAAGGCATGATGGGAAGTGATGACAGATCTGTCATGAGGCAGTCGATGACCTTTCGTTCTGAACTCTTGACCTCCTGCCCTGACCGTCTTGCCCAGTCACTTCCCACTGTCTGCAGTTATGTAAATAACATCTCTGTGCTTCTCTGCACTAACACTAACACTCTGCACTAACACATACATAGACGCATATGTACAGGTTAAGAAGGTTATAGTTATGTAAGCACAGATTTAGGCCAAAATAAACAAGGCTTTTATCACATGCAAACCTAAATGATGTATCACAGACCTTACGAGTCACGGCTTTGTCACAGTTTGAGAAACACAAATCCATTGTAAAACTGCAAGAAATTGAGAAATTGAGTTCAGTTTCAGCTGCATGGCACTTTATTTGGGCAGCACCTGTAGCCCACTCAGCTTTATAGTTGTATAAATCCAGGGAAACACAGGGGGACTGTCCACACTCAAACACATTAAAAAAAAAACTAGAGATGACAGTCAACCCAAATTCTTTATTAAAAACAGGATCACTTGCTTGTATTACACTTGTCTACCTGGAGTATATTTCTTGCACATATGGTCTTATTAGATAGACATTAACTGTAGGTAGAATGATTTCCCATGTTAGTGAAATTAAGCGAAATGAAAAGTACTGCACCATAAGCAGGCGGCTGATCCTTTTCTCCCCACCAAATAGTCAAAGTCAGTTTTAGTGAATATGATTTTGTTATTTGGTACAGGTACATCTGCCCCGCTGTGGTCACAGCAATCCAAGACCTCATTAGCTCAGCAGTGGAAGGAGGAGCCTAATGAGAGGACAACAGGGATGTTAAAGATGGCTGGCAGCACAGTTAAAAATATCCTGTTCAGGGTGCATGATGTGTGTGTGTGTGTGTGTGCGTGCTTGTGTGTGGGAGAGAGACTCAGAGAATGAAACCGTGTGCCGATTGGTACCTCTCTCTCTTTCTCTGTGTGTGTGTGTGTGTGTGTGTGTGTTAAGTACACTTGTTGTTTCCGTCAAGTTGCTTTACCTTGGTCAAAGCGTAGTCAACAAAAGCAGTTATTTTCCCTGCTAGCAGCCAGGGAATGAATGGCTGTCCAAAGGAGGCCTTTTAAAGGGCATTACATCCCAGCAGCTATACATGTATATAGATCCATGCTGAGCCAAGCCAACAGATGCTAATGTTAATCCTATTACTTTCAGTACATCACCATTTTACTGTGCCTCTGTCTCTCTTACATACTGATACACACACGCATGCACGCATACACACACACACACGCACACACACACAAAACCTCTCCTTTTCTCACACTCACTCTATCATATATAACTAAGCTTGGTGCTTCCATCTCAGCATGTGGCAGGCTCCATTACACTAGCAAACACCACCCTGAAGCTTGTAATTATCTTGTTAATAATTCAAACGACAGTGTGTGCATTTTTGCGTGTGAATGATGACAGAGAGAAGGTTGACGATGTGTTCATATACTGTATGTGCGCAGCGGCATTGGCCACTGCGCACATTTGTTTGAGTTTGTCTTAATCTGTTCCAGCGGGGATACATCAACTAAGAAGGGTTGGCGGTGTGTGTTCTTACGTGTGTGTGTGTGTGTGTGTGTGTGTGTGTGTGCGCGTGATTATCGCACGTACACACAAACGCTGTATATGCGTGCCTATGCTTGTGAGTTTATTAGGTTTACTGAATAATTCATACAGCGAGCTCAGGAGCAAAGTAGGGTGCATAATTGCGTAACATCACTCCTATCTGCCATTGGTGCCATTAACCTAACGATTGGTCCCAGCACCTGCCCTGGTAATTAAAACCTGGGAGATTAATCATAAACTCTCCACCTTCACTCAGTGCCTCAGTTTGAGATCTATCTCTGCAGGTAAACTGACAGCATTTCATTCCACACATCAACACATCACTCTGTACTAAGGCATCTAAAATTCCATTCCAAACTGATCATTCCAAGCTATCTGATGGACATTCAAGGCATATGGAACACACTTTATTCCAAAAGTGTGTTTCCTCTCCTACAGTACTGTACATACCTGAGCAATTTACTCCCAATCTGCCATGATTGCTTTCACTGGGGTCTCAAAAAATTATGAAGAGAACCTGTCAGTTGGCTCCAACAACAGGTGGCGTCAGGTCTTTAAATACATACAGTACATCTCTTTGTGTCATTAACCTAAAGACCTTCACAGGCACACAGCCTGGTGGTTAAAAATTAGGAAATTAATCAGAACGTCTCCTTCCTGGGCAGAAACTATTCCTATGGTAGAAACTAACCTCTATTTTAGTAACTCCCTGTACATGAGACATGTCTAAATGTTTTTCCGTTGCCAAGGAACTCTTGGCTGTGCTCCCTTCAAAAGCAAAACAGGACGCATCCCTTACAGTTATTTATTTCCCTTTTCTTCCCTGCTCCCTATCTCCTCTCTGCTGCTCTACTGACATCGAGCCAAATGAGTTCGTAGATGCCAGCTGAAGCCAGCAGAACCAAAGTGTTTGAGGGCAATATGAACCTGTCTGGGGGCAAGGGCAGGATGAGTCTGCCATTGTGGTGAGGGCAGTCTGTCTCCATGAGTCAGTGTGAGTGGAACTCGGGCTGAAGCGGGGGAGTTGGCACTGTGGTGTTGCTGACTGTATTAGTAGGTATTAGCTCAACAGGGCTAATCACAGTATAAGTCCCAACCTCTGGGCCCCTGTTGAACTGATCCTGATCCTCCCCGAACGAACACACATGCAAACCCACGAGCAGTACAAACACATGCACACACGCGCACGTGCGCGCACACACACACACACACACACGCACACACACACACACAAAAACACAGGTACACGTCCCGTAACTTCAGGTTGTATAACAAGTTCACTGCTACTCTCCCAGTGAAAGAAAGAAAGGAAGAGAGATAGTGTGTGTGTGTGTGTGTGTGTGAGTTGAGGGGTGGTGGCTGTTAAAATGTGTGTGATTAACGTCTAACATTTTATTGGAAGCCGTTAATTGACCGAATCTTTCTTTCTACATCTTTAGACATAATTGCTCCTCTGATAGGATATCTCTTGTGGCGGGGTCTTAAAAGGAGAGCTACAGCATACTGTAAGCAGAGCCATTCACAGCACAAGGTTTTCTCCAGCGGGAATCAGTACAGCACGCTAAGCACAGTCTTCCACATATCCATCTCGGACAAACTGCAACCCACAGTGACTAACGGCACTGGTGAGATCAGTCCTGGGAGGCCAGTGGAGAAACGGAGCCAGTGGTGCGGCCTTCTGCTGCTGTGAAAGTGGAGCCAATTGAATTTAGCCATAGTGTTCTCCCGCTGTGTGTGGAAAAGGGAAGCAAGACAAGCAAAGCAGGATTTATCTGGCTTGTTTCCATGGAGTCGGTCTCTGGCCGCTGCTACCTCAGCACTCTGAAAGGAGAGTCGGATGTTAAGTGAGGTTTTTGTAGTTGTTGTTTTTTTCGTCGTTTTTGTTTCGAGTAATGTTGGAATGTAGAAAAGTTTTGCCTTGAATAAGCCTGAGGATACCTCCCTTTTAGCGCTCGCGTGTGTGTTTTAATGTATGTGAGAGTAAGAGAGAAAATATGGAATAGAGATAGAGAGAAATGTAAACAAGTGGGTTCTATTTTTTAATTTTCTGACTAGTCGATTATAAAACTGTAAACATGCCTTGCTTCAGACATCATTTTAAAGTGGAACGCCATAAGAATCACAATCAATCACATTTAAAAAAATGTCTTGCAACAGTGAAACATAACTGTTTTCATATTGCATATTACATTACTGGCCTCTGGCGTTAGTGAGGTGAAATACACTAACAAAACAAAACACGGTGTTCTGGCTTGCGCAGGCTGAGGGGAGGATCTGTTTGATAGGCCGTCAAAGCAAAACAAAGACCAGAAAGTAGAGGGGAAGCTTTCAGAAGATCAACATTATACTATATCTTATGATACAATGTGGTAATTCCACTTTTTATTTAATGTTAACATATTACAGATAGCACCTTTAAGTCATTCACAACTCATTCGTATGCTATTATTTTTCAATTAAAGAAATGTCAAAAGAACAAAACATGATTCTATATGGCATACATCCATATTATTAAATATCCCAAAACTAAATTATTATCTGGAACATAAAAATATCCCACTGTGAGTGATTGCCTATTTCCTAACTCACACTAGTTATCACAACAAGGAAAGAGATATTTCAAACAATTAATTTAATCGAAATTAAATTACACCCTTGGCGCAACTAATTTAAAGTACACATTTATGGATTGAGATTGTATGCATGCCTTGGTTTAGAATTATTGTTAATCAATGAAACATACAACATATTGATAGAGTTAATGGTGGGACAATATGCATTCACTGTATGCGTATGCATTGGTTTATTGATCCTCGTGAAATTATTTTCACTGATTTTTAAGCATTTAAATATCCACATAAAAAAGTCACACATACTCTCTCTATCTAACTGCCAGGCCTTCCTGTGCAGCATGGTGCTCAAAGATTCAATTATCATACTGTCATATCTGCTTTCCTTACAGGGGTCAAGCCTGGAAATAAGTGCATGCTGTCACTCTATGAAAAGTCATGTGAAATCAATGATATTATTGAAATGCACATTGGCTCACTCAAAAGGATACTGCAGAGCAACCCAGATGACAGTTGTAACCTGACTATTTAAGCACTACTTAAAATGAAAAAGTACTTTAACATTTAAACTGCACATCTGAATTGCCCATTAAGGGAAATTCTCATTGCTAGTGCAGCCTAGAGAGACAATAGAGGAACAAAGCCATCATAATAATAATTAAATCTGAGTGGAAATATTGTTATATACAACTTAGAATGCAATGACAATCAAAATTACCTTGGTTACTAGTATTACTGTTGGGATATTTCTCTTGGCTGGCAAATTACACTCAGCACATAACGACACACAAAGGCTCCCAAAGGTCCAAAGTGTGTCTTTATATATCTTTATATATATCTTTACTCACTCAAGCACAGAAAAATTATGTTTTGCCTGTATCTTGCCTGACTGTCGGTAATATATTACCGACAGTCAGGCAAGATACAGTATATATTACCGACAGTCAGGCAAGATACAGTATATATTACCGACAGTCAGGCAAGATACAGGCAAAACATAATTTTACTGTACTTGAGTGAGTAAAGATGTCCAATGGGTGCCAAGAGCCAACTATAGTTTGAGTTTGGTCTTCTAGAGGAGGTTTTCCCTGTATTGTGCTGGAATACACTCTACAGGCTTCATAGAGACACCAGGCTCTGATGACAGTCAAGGCTTAGATCTATTAGTAAGCAGGACACACTGAGCCTCAAAATCAATAATGAGGAATACACTGGGTCTTGTTCACGAATTGTTTGTATGAACAGTTTTCATCTTTATTTTTTTCAAGATTTATTTATACTGGATGGAAAACAGATTAATCGAGTAAGAGATCTAACATTAGCAATCACCATTGATATAATCATGAATATTAACATGTAAAGGCAATCTTAAAATAAAATAAACTAATGAATAGAATGTAGACAGATTACGGTAATTTTAACAATTTTGATTGATCTTATGTACAAATTTTGATTGCAAATTTGCTATTTATGGATTATTTAGCAAATTAAGGATTTGCAGAGAGAGACCATCTGTAGGCGTGTGCAGATATGTTTGTGACGGGTGGCCCTGCACCTTTGGCCTAAATGATGCACCTATACTATATGTACATTGTTATGCCTTCTGTGATTCTAACTTCATGTCAAGCTATATATTTTTATTTCAAGTATGCAGGACTTCAAATGACACCACATTCACAGCATCTGTATTTTCTTGCTTTTCTCAGTACCAACACTTTTGAAAATTATGTCTTTCTCTGTATTAATGAAAACTACATTTCGGAACTATAAAGATCCCCTTCTTTGGTGGCATTTTTGCATCAGCAATGCTTTCTGAAATTGCGGAGGAAGCCTCAGTCAATACGCCTTTTACTGGGTCGCCAGGCACATCTAACTTAACAACCACTGGCATTCATTATTAGACACACCTGATGATGCACAAATCGAGCCCATGCACACATTTCATGAATCCCACATTGGGTTTGCATACAAACTTCTCTCAAGAAAAAGTAAGAACAACTTAAGAAAAGTTTTCTGAATGAGTCATGTGACAAGTGATGCTTACTGAAATGTAACAATATACTGTATACAGTATATACAACAATACACAGCAATACACTGTAATGCTGTGAGAGGAGGTTGGATATTCTTTACAAAAGAACACATCCTTAGCTAAATTTTATTTTTGACAGGTTAAGCCCCAGGAGATGAAATCTTTTTTTTCAGAGAGCTGTGAAATTGGAGGATATAAAAGCAATCCATTACTTAACAAACTTCCTTCATCTTCGAGAAAAGCGAGCAGTCCAGGTTCATGCTTTGACAATAAACTGGTCAGACAAGGTTGACAATGTAGGTTTCAAAGGTTTCTCTTCGGTATTACGCCCTGTGCTGAAGAGCACATATAGAATACAGTACGATACTAGTGTTTATGAGTGATCTGAGGATTATTTCACCAAGCGAACATAAGTTGCACCATCTGATTTTAAGTGGGTTATTTCCAGTCAATTTACATGGTCTCCCTTCCAGTCTAAATGTTTTGCTTTTGTGGCACTATTTCTGAATGAAGATCAACATCTGAACTACAATGTTGTGATGAACTGTAGTTGGTGAAATTCTATAAATTATATCATAAATGATATAACTTATCCGTGAATGAATTCCTTGACAGACATCAAGCTTGTGGACCATTGCTGAGATTAAATACCAAGTTGCAGTCTGCACGGGTTTCATTCCTTCCAAAGTCAATATGAATTCACATCGATCTTTCATTAAACTGCAGCGGATTTTGACAATAAACTCATTTACACATTCTACCACTGTTGCGCTGCTTCACTGTAGAAGGCCATAAAAGCCTCCATCTATTTGTACTATCCTTTCATGCCCATTCTATTAAGTCTGTGTCATCATACTTGCAAACAGGCAATGGATTTCAGTCAGGCTTAAATTCAATCCCCACTTGAATCTGTCAGCAGGTATCTGGTTGATTCCCAAGTTAAATACATTGCTTTGGAACCAGTGGGTGGAAAAGGGTATTATTGTACTGAGGGACTTGGATAAGATGGTGGCACATTGAAATCATTCATGGCACCTGGTACAATAGCATAGCCTTCCTCAACAGCAACGACATTTTGGAGGTATCTTCAAATTAGACATCTCCTATCTCGACTCTTCGGTTCCACTACAACAATCCCACCAAGCTCTGATGTTCTCTCTATTTTGTCAATCTTAGTCTCAGTGTTGTCTACTGTCCAGCCATATAATTGTGCGACTTTGTTTCTATGTCATGTGTCCTGTTAATACATCGGCACGTGATGTATCTGATGTGTTGCCTTGACCTGAAAACAATAAAAACTACTGATCATAAAGAAAGTCTGTATCATCATCACCATGAATGAACGTCCCACTAGATTTGCGAAAACCAGCAGTGTAGACAAAGAGACATTCCTCCGCACACCTGAACAGTGCTAGCTGCCAGGCTATTGGTTGTTCTTGGCGAGGGTTGTGGCCAGGGGTGGGAGGCTGTTTTTGGCCCTAATATATGCGAAGAGAAGGCCAGGCAGTGACATTATGCCAGCCAGGCGGGACTCTGGGGAAGGTGATGTTAAATACCATCTCCTGGAGCGCAAATGGCAGAGGGTTTGTTGTGAAGTGTGTTGGGTATGTGTTCGTAGGTGTGCCAGTGTTCGCGGGCAACTGATATTGTGCACAACGCTATGTTTCTGCGTGTGAGCATATGTGTGTGTGTGTGTGTGCTTGCATTAGAGAGAGAGTCTAGAGAGAGTGTGCGTGCCTGTACGTACATGCACACAGGCAGACACACGACACAAGCACATCACAAAAGGACTTCAACGGCGCTGCGCGCAGCTGACACTGGTGGGGGAGGAAAACATAGGCTGACCTCGTAATTACCCATCAACCATGAAACATGACTGGAATAAACAGAACGCGACCACAACCACTTTGGTGCCTCTGTAGCGTCAGCTCACAAGGTGGTAAGAAATGCAGAGAGGAAGCACAGAGGAAGGAAGTACATGAATGCACCAGCTAGTTATCCAACACCGTTCGGGCACAAACTCTGAGACTGATACTGATACTGTTAGTCAGCTTTAATAACGGATTGGTGCGCATGGGCAGGCCGAAGAGGACAAGCGAAGCGGGGCTCGGGTCTTATAAAGTCATGTTCTGTTTTTTTACGTCATCAGCAAAGCCAGAGTGGTGAAAGCGACATGCTAGGGTTTTTTTTGCAGAAAATTATGAAGCCGGCGCATGAACGATTCAATATATATATCTGTTAATGTCAGAAATAGTTACTGTCTCAGCTTTGAAAATCTACAGCTGTTCAGCCTGTAAGCTTACAGCCGGTGCATAGCTCATGAACCCTTGGCAGACAAGAAAGAGGAAAGATTAGCCCGAGTCCAGTAATGTGAAGGGACGGAGGCTGCACTGAGGGAGGTTTAGGGTCTATAAAATTCATCTATAAAATGTCCCACCTCTTTACAATCGTCTGCCATGTTCCGGGGTGTATTCAGGAAGCTATCCAAAAGAGCCAAAGAGCCTCAGCTTCCAGATTCAAGGCGTACTAGGCGTGGTCAACGCTACCGCGCTAAGCTAGGGCCCAAAGAACCAGACAAAACCAGGTAGGCTAGCATTTCTGGAAAACCTGTTCCTCAGTTGTTGCCAAACATCAGCAACGCACAACACACTAATGTCTAAGTAAGAAGTGTATGCAGTTACGCCCAATAGTTTTCTCTCAATGGATGTGGAATAACCAGTTTTTAGTCTATACAGTTCCCTCCTCAGACAAAGGTACATACGTATATATAAAAAGATGGCAAGTCGAACTTTCGGTAAAAGGGGAGCTAGTAACAGGATGTCAGAGACCTGCTGATTGCAGGAGAAGGATGAGAAGTTGGAAGGGCTCCCGCTGGTTGCTGAGAGAGTTGTGAGGAGGTGATAGGACTACAGAGCTATGACTTCTCTGCCGCAGGGTCTGCACGAGAGTTGTCGTTGTGTTAGTCCAACAACGGGCCACGGTTTTAAGACATGGAAATCTCTTGGACAGGTGTTCTATCACAGAGTGGTTTTTGCTTAACTTTGTGCTACAAATTGTTCCAGCTGCTGGCATAAGCAGGCAATTGATTTATGCATGAGTTGCATTTGTTCTCCCTCTGCTTTCTCAAGATAGGATGATAAATCCAAGGCTGGGATGGTGGATATGAATAAAAAAAAGAAATTAAATAATTGAATGAAAAAACACTGAGTGACAGAGAGCCTGGCAAATCAGCTGTGTCATCACCCCGAGTAAGATTTAAGCTCATAACAAATTAGTGGGCTCAAAATAGAGACCGGATAACATGAGCAAACACATTGTGATCGCTGACATTAGTTGCACATAATTGTCCATGGGATAAATTGTGTTGATAACCAAACCAGAGATTGCTTAAATTATCATGAACTTTCAGAAATGCATTTTTTTTAAAGCACGATGTTACGTCTTCACTGCAAGGAGGCATCTCCTCCACTGCTGCTTGGGAGCTAATGTTTTCTGGCTAGGATATTGAGTTTAGTTAATATTTTCGATTCAGTTAGGACCGCGTCATCTTCAGACTACAAGTCAATTGACACTTCAAGTCTATTTTCTTTTCTATTCAAGTCTGTGGTTCACCAACTCGGGCAAGCTGTTGTTCTGCTCAATACACCAATGAGAGACCATCAATTTCTCAATGACTCATTTGAGCTGACACTTCAAACTCGATCGTTTCAAAAAATGGCATTTATTTATTCATGGAACTTTTAATTATTATGAAAAACAAAATCCTTTCATGACTCATTTCTTCTGAGCTCTCGAGTCATAATGTCCGTGAACCAGTGAGGTCGAAGGAGAAGGCAGGTAGCTAGCGTTTTACCCCCGTTATCACCAGACTCAGATACAGATGTCGTACAACTTACCTATTCTGAAGGAGAGCGGGCCACCGGAGGTGCTTCTCACCCACATGGCTAAGAAGAGCAGAGGCGCCCAGGCTGCGAGCATCTTCTATGACTCCTCATGGGTCCTGCCCCGGGGGTGCCCCTGTCACAGCCACCTGGAAAATACACAGAGAGAACAATATGGATTATACATCAAACAGTATCCAAGAGGACACACCCCACATACACACCAATACTGCACACATAGCAGTGAACCTGAGCACACAAAAACAAATACTCTATCTCTTGATCTCCCTCTCTTGCCAGTTTGCCTCCTTCTTATCATGTGATATAAGAATCTCAAACAAAAATGTGATGACAACTCTTTTTATAGTGACGGGAGTTACTGAATGAATTCAATGGCTGTCAGTCTGGCAGCATGTTGTTGCAACTACTGTGAACTACAGTATATTACCATTCATCTCACTGCATCTTAAAATCACTTGTCAACAAGGTCCAGAGGTCCAACGTTGTAGGAGAATGTATTTGCATCTACTGTACTATCCAATATAATCGATAGGTCAGGAAGGTGTCTGCTGTATAGATGAATATTAACAATAGTTATATTGACTACGATTTTTTTGGTGTTACTGTCAAGACCACTAACATGACCCTGTCTTTTGGTCCACAGCTTTAAATTCAAATCCGCAGCAAGCTCAGATAATTTGGATGAGAAAGCAACAAGAGACACTGGAGGTAATACATAAAACAGCGTTTTGCTATTCATGAACCTGGATTACCAGCTCAGTTTTGTGGCTCGTATTTTTACGGCCCTATTTGATCGTTTGCAGCGATTAATTAATTGAGCGATTAATCAAACACACCGCAGTACAAAAAACACCACCTGTTCTATTCGGACGGTATATTTCTGAATAAAATGTTATCTATAAAAAAAGGTTTAAACATTACAATGATTAGAAAAATCATGTTACACTTTGTAATGGGCCATCATTATCTTTAGTAATGTGCAAGTCATCAATAAATTTAGCATAGGCCTACACACTCAATTATTAATTTAAACATCTGATTGCAGTTTTAAAGGTTTAGAGTTTAATTTCAGTGCCTTGCAAGTGTTTTTTTTTGATGAAGCCTCGTGGCAAACATTGATTGCAGCTGTTGGCTTTGCTGCCAGGAGTTGTATCCCATTAGAATGCCTCACAATTTTGCCCCAAGAAATGCTAAGTGTAGATGTTAAATATACAACACATTGATTTGCATTCACTGTCACCTGGGCCACCAGTCAAAATAGGGCCACGGTGATCTGGCTCTGTTGCAGTCACTGCCACAGTAGATTTATGAATAAACACACATTACAGAACTGCAGACCTTGCACCACACAATGCTGTTGCCATCAAGTTTCATGTATTACCTTCTCAGTATCTCCCCCTCCAGTGTGAAGTGACCTTGAGACATGCACCGTGAAACCATAACTGCTCTAGTGGCAACAGGACGACGCTGTAATCGCAATTCTATGGGTGGGAATATTCACTAGTACTAAAACTATTCACCTAGACTGTGGCTGGAAATGAGAATATGTCTTTAGTCATGTCGCCTGGATTCTTATTGGGGTATATTATTGGGGTATATTAGTAATTATTTTAGCACTGAAGGTCCAGGTTGGCTAGCAGGAATCACACCTCTAACCCCTGCAGTGGAGAGTGGACCCCCCCACCCCACTAAACTACTGAGAACCAACTATATTAAATAAGTGATTACACCAGGTTTACCTCAATCTCACCGGATAGTTTTCTGTTTATTATGTTGGTATTAAGGTAAGGTTTGACTGCTAACTGCTTGTGATGAGCAAAAGGATGGAGCCTTTTTGTTCTCAGACAATACTTCTGATTTATTGCTCAGGAGAGCCCAGGGGAACAGAGGGAATAGACTGTCAACACATCAAGATCATTTCACAGACTTTTTTTAGGAAAACTATGCAAATAACAGCTGTCAAAAGACATCCCCCGAGGTTCTAAGGAAAGAAACAGAAATGAGAAAGCCTGTTGCAAAACTAATTGAGTAACTAGTAAAAATGCCTCGCAGCTTATATCATTATACACACAGGGGATTACTGTTCTTGATAGCCATTAGCCTGGCTCCAGAGCAGTACACGTTTTAGCCACAGTAAAACGCCCTTAAAGAGGTTTCGCATGAGCTAGCAACTGATATAGCACAGTACAGAGCAGTGCAGCACAGTACAGGAGCCAGTTGACTAGAGCAGACTTTCTTATGAGCAGAATCGCATACCAGATAGTGCTTGACGCTCCCAGACAGCAAAACTCAGTGAGAGCAGCCAGGGGAGAAAACATTACAGCTCCCACTAACAGGTCCTTGATTCCTTTATTACAATGGGAAAATGACAGTTAGAAAACACAAAGACTCAATTCCCTTCAAAGCAATTATAATACATAAACATCAGTAGTTCCTCAGATGCGCAGCAGTGTCCTTCCTAGGATGAATTACCAATATGAACAGACAAAAGCCTTGACAGGCCTCAGACTGGTAGTCAATGCAATCTGCAATCCTAATGGCTCTTCAATGAGATCAGCATATTCTATCCAACACAGTTTGCAGATGAACTCTCAGTTCAAGTGTAAAATCCAAAATACATTCAATACAGGAGGAAAACAAAAAAATTGAGTTCACAATTAAACTTGTTTTCCACGAGGCTTTCAAATCAGCTTCTGAATTAAGAAGTAAACACATGCTTATAAATACAGCACTGATGGCAGTTCAGGAAGCTTTATAGCTATTGCAGCTATATTTAGGTCTTAATAACAGTAATACATTAGGAAATAAACCGCATGACAACATAATGTCATAAAATATCTCCTTGCCACCCAGAATCCACTACAACTCTAAAGTCTCATTGTCCATCTTAGACCGTGAAAGAATAGAGAACAATAGCAGAGATTTCTGTTATTGCGTAGAGTCCTTACAAAACCCAGACAGACAGGCAATCATATAGAGTTGTACCCCCGGCATTCTCAATCTAAGCCTCCCTTGAATACCGAATAGGCAGAGGATGGGGACATTAAATATTTCCTACTGCGATTCTTCTTTTGTTTCCCTGCGCACGGGAAAATCAGATGGTGAGGTGAAAATAAAGAGACAGAAGGTCCCTGCAGGGTAATCACAGCAGACCTGAACAAAGTCATTAATCACACAACAATAGGCAAATTTCAGATTAAAGCAGTTTATATCTATATATTGTAATTTCTTTATTAAAGAGAGGGTGAGTGAGACACTTTAAAAAAAATGTAATTTGTCCTTTAGATAATATGGCGGTGGCAGCTAGGAACTGAGGAGAGAAAGAGATTTGACAGAATAATATAACACAAACCAGGAATTGAACCTAGCAGACTAAATGATTGGGGTAGCTGGGATTTATTGTATTGTATAAGTTAAGTATAAGTTTGTATAAGTTATTGTATTGTATAAGTTAATAAGAAAGTGGAATGGAACTAAAGTATATGTATCTACCCACACACTATATTGGAGCTCGAAAAACTTAATTGAAGCAACATTTCAACCATCGAGACGTTTATTTCGAGACAGTTTTGCACCCTCTTTACTAAAGTGTAGACTTTTGCACATCAACGCTCTTGTTGTAAGTGACGTTTATTGTACCATACGATATAGCAGCATAGCCATAACAGTGTGTTAAGACTGCGTCTAAGCATTGATGAACTTTACATACAGGCGCACGCACAAACACACATATACATAGACACGCAAGCACACGCACGGTGAGACACACTTCCACAATCCAGTTAGGGATTTATTTAGCACCCAAAGCATCTTTTTAATTTCAACAGTCTACAGTATATACTGTACATTAATTTTCCTCTTACAGGATAATTTGGGCAGTTTATGTCTAGAAATAGCCTGTTCAGGCCGGGCCTGCAGGTGTGCTTCCCTGGCCTAGTCAGAGCGCAACGCGTCATACCATGCCCACCGGAGGGGAAAACAATCTGCTCCATAATGGGCAACCAAGGGCTGAAACGCTAACAAAATGCCTGTAGCTAGCTAAAAACATTAGATTTCAGCATGTCAAAGGATTATTTTAGCACCCTATGTCTACCAGAGAGGAAAAGGTATCTTGACAAACTCAATATTGTCTGTCTATCTCAGTGTCCCTTCGCCTTACCTTGCTTTTCTTGGAGAAATTATCCCACCGAATGACCAGAAGTGAAATACTACACTGATATTTGCAAGTTAAGATCACCAGTTAAGATCATCATTTAACCTAACAAAGATTACAACCAGGCCTTGCATGGCTTAGTTAGCTTCAACCTCTACAGTTTGTCTGGCCAAATTAGCAACTGTAACTTAGTTCTGTTCAACAGCTTATAAAAACGCCTGTCACTAACCAGGGCCCGCCAGGGCCAGCTTGTACTCCCTTTTGCCTCTCAGCACCTTCTCCTCTTTGTTTAAAGAACAATTCTCTTCACAGATATGGATATTACCAATGACAACGTCACACCCAAACGGCCCTTTTCAAGGCCACCCTCCCGCAACTGTGGCTCCTTGGTCGCATCTGACATCACTGACGAGGAAGGATACCAGCCGTTACTGGATTCCACCAGCCCCCTCTCCGCTTCTGGTGTCCTGCCGATGAGACAGCTACGCCAGGACTTGCCCAGGCTTATTCAGGCCACGGCCATAGCTAAGGGGAGTCCCCTTCCCAGCCCCCCGCGGAACCCGATGGCATGATTAGTATTATCGCCAAAAACTGCCCCCTCGGCATCCTTTCATGTGCTCTAGGCTTCCTCCCACCGACCCCTACAATGACGCTGCAGGACAGAATCTTGCTGGGATCAGAGCCCCTGTCAAAGCCTACCTGCCGTACATACAGGTTGAAGGTCAGGTTCAGCAGCAAGTCATGGGTATCCCGCGGCTTGAGAACGCCCTGGTCTCGCTCTTCTGTTCGGATGCTATTTGGCGTCCTGAGAAGAAACCCAGACCACCAAGAGCTTGCCCATCTGGCTGACAAGTCCTTTGCTTGTGCAGCTCAGAACACGGCTGCCGCTAACAAGGTTGCGCTTCTCTCTTCGTACCTGTCGTCCTTGGTGGTGGGGAAAGAGATGCTCAACCGGGAGGAAATGGAGAACCTGGCCAATACCTCTGGTGCCATCCTCCATCTTACCCAGGCTCTGGCTGTCGGGCAGGGTGATGTCTTTTTCCACCCTCACCCAGCATCACATCTGGCTATCTCAGACTTCCCTCTCTGAGCCCCAGAAAGCCTGCCTCTTGCGCCTTTCCAGGAACGGCCTATTTGGTCCCCGGTTTGATGAGGCAGCCTCAGCATTCCACGGTGCAGAGGCAGAGATCCCATCTCTCACGTGACTTCCTGAAGCCTCCGGAGTCCTGCACCAGCACCAGGACAGGGGTCCTTCCGGTCCTTCCTCCAGCTGCAGCTGCCTCTGCCACCACCAGTCAGCCCGCTCTCGCTCTTCAGCCTCCAGAGAGACTGAGCACCGGCAGACCCGTCTACAAATTGGCGCCTACCTGGAGCCAGCCCCAGGGCTCCAAGAGGGGAAAGTGACTGTCTGAGGGAGCTGGGTTAGCCCCCGCACCCAAATATGTTCTGTTCTGCTTTAAATTGTTTTTGTTGTTGATAATGTCATTAAAAGGAAAACATAATAGCGTTCAACTAAATGTAAATACATCTTCCCTAAAAGAGATTACAACCAAAAGCACAGAGATATCCCTGCCTCTGAGGTAACCTCCAAACACCAACATGGTTCAGCTGTTTCTTTTCCAGCTTCCTCTCTATCCCAGTGAAGGTAGCGCTTCTCATAACGCAGCCCTGCTCGCTGTGTCTCTAGTGGCTCCGGTTATATCCCCATTGGGATGTCTTGTCATTCATCTGACACAGTTCTTATTCAAACCATGCCTACTGAGTTTTCAGTTTCCCGCCTCCCACAGTCAGTGGGCTCCCCTTACGTTGTGCACACAACTGGTGATGTCACCCATTCACTCAACACGGTTAGCACACAGTCTTCCAAGGAAGCGGTGCTTCATGCTGATGTGGATCAAGCTAGTGTTCCCACAGTGACCTGGTAAACCTTTTAGCTAGCCCTCCCTTTCCATCAGGGTCCCCCATGGGTGAGGCAGTACAATACGTTAATTGGATCATATTTTGGAACTCTCATCACTCAATCAGCTGATTGCAGTGAAAACATTCAGGATGCTCACAATAAAGACCCTGTTACGTTCTGTCAGACGCATCTATAGACTTCAAAGATGCCTACTTTCATGTTCCCATGTTTCCACCACACAGGAAATTCCTTCATTTCACCTTCCAAGGGACGCCACACGAATATTAGAGGATCCCATTTGGATACTCTCTGCCACCCCGCACTTTCTCTAAGTGTGTGGAGACAACTCGAACTACTGCGGTGCCAGGGCATGAGAATTGTATTCTACCTGGACGACATTCTGGTTCTCAGCCAGTCAGAGGAGAACATCAAGAGGATATTTTAACATCGCTACAGGTGTTTCATCCTCACAGAACGATCACCGCTCTGTCAGTGATGTGCCTTCTAGGCAGGATGGCAGTCACGCTCTGGTTAAGCGTTTCCTGCAGGTCGCAAGGCACCTTAAACCTGTCACGCACAGTCTAACACCACAATGGGATCTCCCCTTGGTACTGCATAGCCTTATGAAGGATCCATTTGAGCCTTTGGACCAGGTTCCTTTGAATAGGTTATCTGTTAAGACAGCTTTTCTCATGGTCCTCACATCTGCTAAACGTGTCAGCGGGCTGTGCACTCTGTCAGCCCTCCCAGAATGCCTAGCCATTAACGGGAATGGTAGCAGCGCTAGTCTCAGGCCTAACCCTGCAATTACCCCCAAGAACATCAGGAGCTCTTTCTGCTCCAGATATAGTGTTCCTAAGGCATTCTATCCCCCTCCTCATTCGGATAAGAGGGAGGAGAACATGCATCTGCTATGCCCTATCCGCGCGCTCTCTACCAATGTGAGGCGCACGGCTGGCATCAGAACCACTCGACAGCAGAAGCCGGGCTCTGTCAAAACAATGTCTGTCCCATTAGCTGTGTGAGGGGATCTCTCACTGTTACACCCAAGCCGGACAGACCCCACCGGTCGGTATCAGAGCCCACTCCATGCGTGGAGTATCTGCCTCACCTGGTCTTTTTAGAGCGGTCCTGGTAGAAGGCCTTTGTGAAGCAGCTTCTTGGTCTTCACCGTGTCCTTTTATCAGATTCTATCTGCTGGACGTGTTGGAGAATTCTCTCTCACTCCGCCCTCAACTCGCGAGCTCCCACTCATCACTCTAGCTCTCGCTAGGATGAAAATGCCTCCAGGCTCCGCCAACAGTTGGGATTATTTATATGTTTTTACGCACTGAAATATCTGTATTCTTCCCTTGGGTTTACAATTTGTAACTCACGCACTGCGTCTCCAGGCATTTTTTTATATTCCCCTGTTGCTTGTTTCTCCCTTCTTAGGAGAAATAACATTTTTTCTTCTTGGGGATCAGCGTTTTTTACGCATCAGAAAAGCAGTCTTCCTCCTTTTTCCTGTTACAATTCGTAACATGCACTGTAGGCTATCCTGCTTTTCACCTTTACTGATGTCTTAACCTTATGATATTCCCTTTAGGCATATCTGGTTTCAGCTTAGCCTCCTGCATAGGCTTTTCAGTCATTCTCGTTCTGTCCTTGTCGACAGTTCTGATATATGGAGGGTGCGCTTTTTACGCACTGGGGGCCCAGACCTGTTGAAGGTTATATTATAACCTATTCTGTCAAGGTTTTTTTTTACCCAGTTTAGGTAAGTGGGTCTTTTAAATCTATGGATTTCTACTGTATTACTCCTTCTCCCTGCTTCTCCTTTTAGGTCTTGGCATGAGTTTTTACTTCTCCTTCTTGGTCTGTTAAGGCCAACAGGGGGTACATTGATCAGGGCTCTGCATCAATTCACCTTAGTCCAATAGGTGAAGCAAGATGCCATGCCCGCATGAAATATAACGATAGAATGTGGGCAAAACATCTTGCTTTTCCACCCTGCTGGCCCGGGTTCTGAAAGGAACTATGGAAGCGTGAGAACAAGCTCAATGCCAGCTTATATACAGTAGGCTGGCAGGAGGGTGGGGCCCTGATTAGTGATAGGTGCATTGATACTTTGATAATTCTTTCAGCTTGCACGCTCGCGCACACAGGGCAGTTCAATAGGCAAGAAAGCAAGATGCTTTGCCCGCATTCACAGAACTAGAGTTATACTGCATAACTATTGTTTTTCCCTCCGATGTGGGCGGGACTTCATTGCGCTCTGTCTCTATACACAGATACATACACAGATGTTATGTGCAGGTTTGCCTCGTCGACTGGCTAGACAACATCTAACATTCGACCAGTGTTAAATCCCCTTGCTTGCCACACTCCAGTCTTTATGAGAAGCAGAAGACGACATGCTATTTTGCAGCACAGAGTGCTGTTAAGTATCAGTGTCATATTTGACAAATAGGCCTTTATATTTATACTGCAGGGACAGCAAACAGCC
>OMKK01029551.1:0-11401 GCA_900302305.1 Polymixia japonica | reverse complement strand
ACTTTTTACTAAATTATGGAGGCTTTTTAACCACCAAGGTAAGAGTGACTTGCCTCGTTGAAGGCCAGCTGTGGAGGCTGGTCAGTAGAGGCCCGCTGTGGAGGCTGGTCAGTAGAGGCCCGATGTGGAGGCTGGTCAGTAGAGGCCCGATGTGGAGGCTGGTCAGCTGAGTCTCTGCACCCCAAACATGTTCCTCTGACTTCACTATGAAGCCTTTACTGCTTCACGTTCCTCTGACTTCACTATGAAGCCTTTACTACTAAACATGTTCCTCTGACTTCACTATGAAACCTTTACTGCTTCACATGTTCCTCTGACTTCACTATGAAGCCTTTACTGCTTCACATGTTCCTCTGACTTCACTATGAAGCCTTTACTACTAAACATTCCTATTAGAAAGATCCTCGGAGTGTTCTATTGTCCTAACGTTTCTTTCTAATGGATTGTTAAAACAGTTGTGCTGCGTGTATCCCTTGTGGTCATTATTCTATATATATATATATATATACTGTATATCACATTAAAATTGAACTAATTTGATTATGTTTTTACTTTGTTTACCGTTTGCTTTAGCTGAAAGCATTTCGAATTCTAGCTAAATTGATTTAAAGTAAATAATCCAAGGTCCCTTCAGGCTACAGTAGTGAGCTCTAGTTTTATATTATTTATGTTATCTGAATTTGGAGCTAATGTAAATGAAACCAACCCCCTGCTACTGATCCTGAACAAGTAAACAGATAGCCCAAAGTGAACCCATTGTAATGTGATTCCTGGGAGACCATAGTTTGCGCAGTTCATTCTCTCAGACACCGTGCAGCCTGACTGCCTGCTTTCAGGTGTGATTTTTAGGGCAAGGCTACGGTACATAAACGAACATATGGGAGTCAGCCACATCACCGGAATGATTGACCAATGCAAAGGTCAATCATGCTGATTGCATTGCCAAACTACTATTGACACCATATCTGTGTAATATCATAAATATTTTTCTATGCATGTCCTGCTTCTCAAAAACAATCAAAAGTCCCACCAGCCTTTTTCATTGTATGTGATTAAATAGAACAATTCCTATTAGTTTGTGTTGTGAAGTAGGTCATCAATTTACCTAACAAACTAAGCACAAACTGTGTTTAACAGTCACCTGCTACTTTTGGGGTAATAACTTGGTTTGTCTGTGTGTCAAATGAACATCCTCCTAATAAATCCAATAAACATCATTTAACAGTTCTTTCAGGCATAGCCCTAACTGTAATAGTTTGTTGGGGGCATCATTGTGAGGCTGGTCATGCAATCAACCAATGACCTATTCACCTGGACCTCTGCTGCATTGTTTTGCTGAAGCCCTGGTTCTCTTCCTAGATGTGTTCCACGTCTCAGGAAACCTTGCTACAGTGGAGGCGTTTCTTGGGTGTCTGTCAAATAGGATAGGAATGCATAGAACAACCATGGCCCTTATTGTTGGATTGGTTCAGCTGAATGGAACAATAGGAGTTAATTCACAATGATGAGAATGTGTACTGTAACGTGTGCACACACTTAGTAGACCATACATTGCTTTTAGTTATACAGTCTACCTGTATAGTAATTGGCTGTTGTTGTTGGCTTACCACTGGCCTAGGTGCTGGTTTTGTTTCAACACAGTTGGAATTTGCTCACTGTCAATAGCCCTAGATTGAATTTTATAGGTTAAAAGCCAGGTTATAGGTTATAGACAACCACCTGGGTAACCTTTGCATGCCATACAAGATGTAAAATCAACCACTTTCATTGCACAAGACGAATGGCTTACCCTCAAACCAACAGAGTAGAACACCACGCTATGCCTTTGTCTGTACATGCAGTCTGTTGTGGTTACAGTCTTCAGGGTGGCTTATAGTGTGTACAACAGAAATATGACACACCATAGTACAGCTGCTGAGGTAAGTCCCACAGCATGCATCTGTTTGCAGCTGGTTTCACTTCCTCACCGTTGGCAAGGCTATATCTTTATCTACCAGCTCTAACTTTAGTGTTGTTTTCACACAGACATGCACAGAAACCTTGCTTTATGTACGAGCATACAGGCCCATGTTTGGTCTTTCATGTCCTTGTACGCCAAATGAACTGTAGAATTGCCTTAAATGTTTTTGCCTTTTTTACATGAAGAGTGAATTTTCTTTAATTCAGTGTTAGATACTGTAGGTCTGTGAGGAATTATGTTAAAATTTTGCAAAATAGGAGAGCAAAAGCAGCTTTAATGTGTGTGCCTGCATGTGTTTGTTGTCTGATTCGAGGTTTATCTATAGACTAAACATGGAGATGAGTCTGACAGGCGTGCCTTTAAAACATGTAGAGACACGATCTAGACAAAATGTTTTGTCCTTTTATAGTCTAACTTGCAAGCCATGTTCTTTTTTCGTCTAATTTTGCCTTTTTGGCTCCAATAATAGCTTGTTAATGTTAGTTTCTCCTCTGAGGCGTCCAGTCACTAGAACCACGAGGTCATACGTTAAGGTCCTGACTAGACAACAGCATGTAGTACTGCTGATGTTGGTGGTTGTAAGATGTCTCACATGATCTATAGACAAGCAGTCTGCACTGAGCTACGTCTCTATAGATCATGGCTCCCCGATGATTTGTCCTTTTGCCTCCTGTCTTTTTTGCTATGAAGGATCTCAGTCTGTTGTGTTGTCTTATAACAGTGTGTCAACAGAAAGATAGCAATTCACAGTCTGTCACTTCTTCATACCTTTTCCTAGGTATCTTCCCCGTGGACGGTGTTGCACGAGGTCTGTGTATTGATGTGCCATTGGCCCATCAATGGAGCCAGGTTGTGCAAGTGTGTGCGTGCACGTGTGTGTGTGTGTGCGCGAGCGAGTGAGAGAAGGAAAGCGAGGGACAGAGAGACGGAGGGAGAGAGGGAGAATATTGCGTGAGCAAGCTTGCCTTTGCGGACCACTGCACACTAACAGTTCTGTGAGGGGGTGCTCTGTTTCCAGCACCACAATGTCTCGGTTAAGCTGGATGTGTGAAACGCCTTCATTTATCACCGAGAAATAGTGTCAAGCATAAAGAAGGGCTGTTGTTTGAGGCGGTAGAGGCGGTTGTGCATTCCACATCTTGAGACCTTTGAAACGAAGACAATAAGACATGTATTGTGTTCTAGTCACTGATCAGTGATTCTCTACCCATTAGCACACATACTGTAGGTCACCCTGGACGTTGATGTCTTGAATTTATCTTGAGTGTCTTTTCTTCTGTCTTACAGAGCACAAGGTTATTATTGTGGGCCTGGACAACGCTGGGAAGACAACCATTCTTTACCAGTTGTAAGTATTTATATGGACCATTTCCTATACATTCTTGCAGTGACATCCATCATGATGTGTTTAAATTGAGAAAGATCATACAGTGAGCATGGTCTGCATCGTTTACAACTTGTGTGTCTTGCCTCTCTGCGGCGTAGCTCTATGAATGAGGTGGTACACACCTCGCCTACGATAGGAAGCAACGTGGAGGAGATTGTGGTCAACAACACCCACTTCTTGATGTGGGACATCGGGGGTCAGGAGTCGTTGAGGTCGTCCTGGAACACGTACTACACAAACACAGAGGTAACAACACTAAGAACCTGCTGCAGCTGCTCTCATACTTTTTATTTATTCATTTTCTTTTGTAGGTTGGATGAAAAGGAATTGTGTTACCTGTTGATGTTATGTTTTATTCTTTACCAGAAGCTCAAATTTTCCAGCCTTCTAAAAATCTGTTAGTAAACACATTTACTTTACTTTGGTTGACAGTTTGGTATTTTGTTACATTGTTATTTCCTCTTTATGTGGACCAGTTTGTGATTGTGGTGGTGGACAGCACAGACAGAGAGAGAATCTCCGTGACCAAAGAGGAACTGTGCAGAATGCTCGCGCATGAAGTGAGTCATCATGGAACAGATAATGAGACGTAGAAGACCAGTATTACATGTAGAAAACCTCAAATTCTATCAGTAACAGAACAGCATTGTTGACGTACATTTATCATCTTTTATAGATCATTATTTTGCAGGTACACTGATATATTGTCTTCTTCTTGTATGGATACACATCAACATTGTAGATACATTGCTATTATATATTTTAGAGGAACTTTTAGAAATTGGTGACCATTTTGGAGAAACCTAGAAATTAGAGACAATTTGAAGACAGGTGCTTTGAAAGAATCCAGGTAACATTTTTCTATCCTCTTTGTCATCTCCGCTCCAGGACCTGAAGAAGGCTGGGCTCTTGATCTTTGCCAACAAGCAGGATGTGAAAGGTTGCATGTCTGTGGCCGAGATCTCCCAGAGTCTCCAGCTCACCTCTGTGAAAGACCACCAGTGGCACATCCAGGCTTGCTGTGCCCTGACTGGGGAGGGGTGGGAGCTGCGTTTACAGCACAAAATAGATCAAAATACACTTATTTGTTGACAAAAACCTGCTCAATGTTAATGCCTGTCTGTCTCTGTCTGCCTTTCTGTCCCTCTCTATTCTAAATCCTGACCCTTCTACCACACGTCAAATTCTTTCTTTACCTCCAGGTTATGCCAGGGTCTCGAGTGGATGATGTCACGGCTGCGCGTGAGATGATGACCTACGACCTTGGATCAGTTGTGTGCCCTTGCTCTCTATTTTCTTCACCTCCAGACATGAGGTTAGGGGGTGAGGTTGGTTGACGGATGGCCCATTCCTCCTCCCCATAAAGCTGACTTGGCCGGACTGCTGCCAGGAGCTTATTTTCCTTCATGTTAATTTATTTTACAGAACACTACTGAACTCAAAGACACTCAGAACAAAGAAACATTACCTTTTCAGGAGGACAAAAAAAAAAAAAGACTGAAGTGTATTTAAATTTCTGCACGGTTTTCCTTACAATGAAACACAGAAGTCAGCAAACTGGCTGACTTGGGACTATACGTGGACTTTGTCTTTAGCTGTGTGTGAGTCTAGCCCAGTGTGGCCTTGCAGTATTGCCGGACTGACTGTGGTGGTTTTTATTGCCCCCCCTGTGTGTACAGTCTAGTATTAACCTCGTGCCTGCGTCAGAATCCTCAAGTGATGATGGCTGATGATGACCAAGACATGCCGACGTGAGGGAGAAATGACAGTACTGTGTCCTCATCCGCTCAGCCCCTATGGAAAGCAGTTAAATAAAGTGTTTTTATCTGTTTTCGGGTGAATTGCCGAGTGTCATAAATGAGTATTTCTTTCAGGTGACCTCCACTGGATTTGTCTTCTGTAGCCTTTTGCTTTCCTTGGTGGTAATCCTTGCAGTAGCAACCCATAAAGAGACCTGTAGTTTACATTTCTTTTAACTTTAGTTATTAATTCATAGTCCTTTTAGGGGCAGAATGCGTGATATGAGAGTTCATGGTCTCAATGCTTTTAGGGAGCATAGCATGCAGGAGCAGGGAGGAGAGAGGACCGAAGAGGCCAGGCCCAGAACGTCAACAACAGACATCGAGGGGTGAGCAGAGCAGGAGAACCCACAGTGATACAGTGAGCTCCGAGAGCATTATTCCACCCAGCAGAAAGATCTGTACACTGCCCACATAGGTTGGAATGATGTCACATATATACACACTTGTTACTGTCATTAAGAGAGCTGTAGGAGAATAAACAGCTCAGTGGTCAAATAGGTTTGATATTCACATCGGATCAAAACACTGGCAATGAAAGGTGTATGATTGAGCTGTTAGTTAGCTGTAGCTGGTTGTATTGTTTTCTACTGTAATTAACCCATCCCAGCACCTCACAGTCTGCATACAGGTATAGCTAGTCAAACCTGCATCACATGTACATTACATTTTCAGGTTTGATATGTACATAAATCACAACTCTCAACTGCAATATAAAACTACAGTGTTAAGTAGCATAGTATAAGTATTTTTACAATTACATTGCATGCTGTATATAAATGGCCAATTTCAAGTTCTTTGGCCTCTGATAATCCACAGTCTTCAGTGTTTTGAGTCCTGATGTCAGGAACGGTGTTAGACTCTTGGAGTGCTTGGTCCCCCTGGCGTACTGCGTTCCCAGGACTAAATTGTGTCTAGGTCAACTGCCATTTCTCCCTATTTCAGATTCAAGAACACTGCACCTGTAATACAACCAGAGGATTTTTAAGTGTCTTTCCAGAATCCTAAGGTACCCACGCAACGATGACGGTCATTTGATTAATTATTCTGTGAAATCAACCCAATTCTCACCTCACAACAGTGCTAACGACATTCACAACACTGACTACATTTCCACCCAGAGACTCACAATAGAACTTGAAAGGTTGAGGCAGATGTCCAGTATGTTGTGATCTCTTTACATAGCTGTTTGGGAGCATTCATGCCACTCAACTTGACTAATCACATCCATTTAGTTGTTTTAACTGTGGTAAAGGAGTCTATTGTGTTGAAGGGGTGAGGTCACTGACAGCGCTGTTGGCAATGTTTATGTTGTGGTCTTAACTGCAGCTGTTCTAGTCTGCCTGTTGATCTGTCAGTTTTTCCAGTGACTAAGCATCGCCTATCTCCCATCCAAGGTTTCCTTGGCATTGGGTGGTCCTGCTCTCTCTACTGATAGTATCATTAAAACGGTGATATCTTGTAACATCTCAGCTTCTTGAAGTTTAATGTAATAGATGTTTCCATAGACTGAGAAATGTCAAAAGAATTTCCACCAAATGTTTACTATCTTGTACTTGTACAACTTCAGTCTTTAGATAAAATGCTTCGGCTGCTTTGCTAGGTTGAAGGTCTATTACCACCGTTTTCTAGAAGGAGAGAGAGAGAGGGAAAGAGACATTCAGCTGTTGCTGCCGATCAGGGTCCTGTAGCTCCTCTCCTGGCATGAAGGGTCGAGAACAGAGATGTCATACTACAGAGAGGCACGCCATTCAAAAACAGGAAACATCAAAATATCTACATAACTGAGCTATTTCTCAAATTTACAACAGTTTGAGGCTCTCAGTTTTCTCATAAATTGCAGTGCTATAGTATCATGACGTCCACTGTACCTCCACTGTACCTCCACTGTATGGACGGTCTCAGAATAGTTGTTGATGTATTTTTACATCACTTGGAGTACTTTTTCTATCCACCAGGATCAGACAGGTCCAGGTCCTGGAAGCAGTCTGCTGTGGAGACGGGGATTTACTCTTCCTATTTGTTGTCATTTATTATCAACCCCTTCCCAGGTCCTCCTGGTTGGTAAATTGAACTCTTTTAGGCTATTTTAAATCCTCTTATTATCTTTAATATCCTAAGAGGAAGAAAATATATGACTTATCGACACCCATAACAGATCACAATATGTTACTTAACCTCCTCTAATAAATAATTTTGTAAAGTTCACAACTGTGATGTTAAAGAACTTTAAAATGATCAAATATCAGGAGGAGCCCAAGGTGACAGGCTGAATTGTAACTAGTGGTAGGTCATGTATATCAGACTTTATTTTTTAGGATTCAGTCACCTCTGGATTACCCTGAGCAGCTGTTGAATTGTGGCTCATATTTATTTATGTGGCAGGTCAACTTTCTGGTTCTTGAATCTCACAGTGGCTCATTCTGACATTGACCCGGTTCCAGACGGCACCTAGCTCCACCAGGTCAGCTTACAGATGACCTCAACGCTCTGGCACAAACAGCGACACCGGCTGATCGAGCCTCCCCTCAGATACGTTGGGAGACCTCCTCTCGTGGTCATACCTTCTCCCAGACTAGGTTTTTCAAACCAATAATGCTTTTGTTATCATCACAACCACCAGAAATCCAGCCCCTGTCTGAAGAGTTGGGCTTTACTGTTATTTTCTCCAGCCCCCGCCCCCCACCCTGCTCCACTGCCTTCCTTGTAGTCGTACCGCTGATGCATTCGCCTCAACAGGTGCTCTTTTCTGAAGGGATCACTTAGGTATATTTAGATTTTGAAACCTGAGAATACTGGGCTCTGATTGGCTGTGTGGGCCACATGATAACCCGGGTAGAAACCTCAGCTGTGTGCTGTCGCCCATCGTTTCTCAGGAGGGAAGTTGGGGAGGCTTTGACGGCTTGGGAAACCATTAAACTCTAAAGTAACTGGTAAGCAAAGAAAAGGGAAAAAAACAAATCTTCGTCATTTCTCCGATCTGCATGGACTTCTATGCTTTCCATCCTCTGCTGCCAATTGGATGCTGAAGGACAGATTGAGGAATAAGGGATGTTAAGGTTCTGCTGCAGTTATTAAAGGAGTACCCAAAGAGCCCAGAACTGAAATCCTACAGCAAGATCAGACCAAGCCTGCTATTGGATGATTCTGAAACCTCGGCACCAGTCTGTCCAGTTTGTCCATCTTCCTAGAGCTCAGCAACGCTCTGTCCAGTTTGTCCATCTTCCTAACCTTTTACACCGTTCTCTTTTTTATAACGTTTTATTGGAAAAAAACATCTTTTTCATGTGAAGAGTTGGTGCTAAAAAGGGTAGTTAGTATGCCATCCTATATTTAACCTGCAGCCTCAGAAGGCATTGCATCTCCGTTAGCTAAACAAAGCCAACCAATCAGGCTGTGGCATTGGCTTACATGACAAATAGCTGGAGCGCAGTGGGGCAGCTGTCGCCGAGCCTCAGCCAGGAGCCGCAGTGCTGTGGTGGGAGGGGGGGCTGTCAAACCTTCAAAACCAGAGGCCTGTTATTTAGACGCTTGGTGTCACACCTAACTTATCTGCCCTTTCTCTACCTGAGCCGTTGGCACATTTTTTAAGGTGTTTGATACATTTCTGTTATTTTGTCTAGGATTGAGGCTCAAGTTGGAATATCACTTTGGCACCCTAGTGGATGGCAGTTGAATCTTCCTTACTGTAAAGTTGCTGGAAGTACTACAGGAATCTTTATCTGGTATGGCATGCACGTTGTTTGGACATCTAGATGTTTGTGTTTTATATTTGTGATATGTGTTTACTGCATGTTTAGTCTTTAAGATGCAGAAAGCTTGGGTTCAAGGGGATGGCTGGCAGCATCCTAAAATATCTCTGGTCTCTTTAGTCCCTTGTCCAAACCCTATGGTATGTTCTTGCAAACAAATTTGATTTGGTCTAATGAAATGAAATTTGAGATAGTACAAGGAACAATGATTCACTATTAACTCTGCTTATGCTTATCAGTTGAGCTCATAAAGCCACATCAAGGTTTCACGAATAATGAATGTGTTATAATGTCATCTGTGCTTTTGTGTAGAACCTCTGAAACTGTCCCAAAATGGCGGACATTGAGGAATTTGAGGAATATGAGGAGGAGGAAGAGATTGTGGACGAGGTAAGTGGACACCTTCTCAATGGGTGAACAACACAACACAACCTAAAACATTTCCGTTCAGGCCCTTTGACTTTAGCTGGATTAGAAATGAATAAATAGGCCGCGAACAAAATGAGCGGAGTAGGCCCACAATCCTGGACGCAGTTTTAGAAAATGTCTTCCATGTCCATCAAACACTGGATTCAGATAGTTTTCCCCCACTCCAGAACTATTCTCTATTATTTTTTTGTGGATTCTAGCCCATATATGATTCAAGATGTAAATATTATTCCAAATATGATTCTGTGGGCTGAGGTTATCTCCTGGGCCTGCAGGTTCAGTGGCAGGCCCTATGAATAGTTAAGTTGGTTACGATACCCTCAAAGTCAGCAGTTCAGGGGACCAGGCATCCATGTCTGCTGTTGGATCCTGTTTCAGAAGGACACCTCCCTATGTGTTTTAAATCCTGGATCATACTTAATAGCCAACTGTGAATCAAAACTTGCTACTTGCAAACTGAAATTAAACATTTTTACTGGGATGATATTTAGAGTATCCTCCAAAAGTAGAGCTACCTTTACCTGAATCCTTGCGTTTAGATCACCGTGACAACCACGGTGACAGTTGGAGGCTAGTGATGTCACCATTAGACCACTGCGACACAGAGCCCCATATATTGATTGTGCCAATGACACATGCTATGATAACATTATTCCACAGTATAACAGTCATTTTATATTTATATTATTATTATTTATATATTTACCCCATTGATGAAAATATTCTGTAATTCCGTAGAATGGTATTCAATTTAGGATCATATCCCCTGTGGCGCAGATAGTGTGGATGGATTACATGCAAGCTTGGGGAATTTTTGCCACAAATGAGATACCCTGTTATAAAGAGACGGACTAGTTTCCCACATTGTCATTATACAGTATGTTTCATATTGTTGGGATGTCCATATTATGTGATAAACTAATCGATCCAGAAACCATGACTTTGGTATGGTCTCTGGTGTGTTGTATTGTCAACAAAACCCCAAACTCTTTGTTTTATGATGGATTTAAGGTTTATTCTGTCTTTAAATTAATTTGTTCATTTAGATCTCCGTCTCAGTGTCCAATGGAAGAGTGAAAACAGAAGGCTAACAACTTAATCCATTATTTCCTGGTGAAATAGGATTAAAGTTAGCCTCGTATTCCTCCGTTGCTGATATCTTATAAGGGAGTCTGAATAATAGTTTTGGGACTGAGAAATAACTAACTTTTATTTCTTTTATGTCTTTATTTCGCTCCCATATAACATATCAACTCTTACAAATAGATTTACCATCTTTAATGCAAAGATGTAAATGGTTTGCAGGGGAGGACAGAAGAATTCCGTAAAGAATACCCAAAAATCAATACATTCTGATTTCACTGTTACTTTCATATACACTTAGGAGAACATTTGCATTATTTTTTGTCTAAATAGTAAGCTGGCTTCTTGTTTGATCTACAGAATGGGGAGAAACATACAGCTGTTCATATAGCTGTATTGATGAAAATATGAATGTAAAAAACATCTATGCAGGCATTCAGAGAGACCTCTTTTTTCAATATTAGTATTTAATTATTCACTAGGTTAACCAAATAGAACGTTTCATCAAGCCATTTTATTTTCATTTTCTTTCAACCATTCTATATAAATCAAGATTGTGATTATATTTCCTTTATGTCAACTTAAGAAATGACTTCCTGCTGACACCCGTATTCCCGGCATTCAGACAAATTTAGAAGTGGACATCTATGGCAGACTGTCAGAGAGAGAGAGAGAGAGAGTGTCTGTCTGTCTGTCTGTCTGTCTGTCTGTCTGTCTGTCTGTCTGTGTGTGTGTGTGTGTGTGTGCGTGCGTGCGTGCGTTTGCGTGTGTGTGTCTGTGTGTGTGTGTGTGCGCGTGTGTGTCTGTGTGTGTGTGTGTGTGTGTGTGTGTGTGTGTGTGTGTGTGTGTGTGTGTGTGTGTGTGTGTGTGTGTGTGTGTGTGTGTGTGTGTGTGTGTGTGTGTGTGTGTGTGTGTGTGTCTGTGTGTGTGTGTGTGTGTGTGTGTGTGTGCGTGTGTGTCTATGTGTGTGTGTGTGTGTGTGTGTCTATGT
>OMKK01029548.1:0-18378 GCA_900302305.1 Polymixia japonica | reverse complement strand
AATCACTACAGCAGCCGTTTTCTTGCCGTCAGCACATTCCCCATTGTAACGCTTCTCTGGACGCAGCACATATGTTGCGCGGTACCAGTCACTGCTATACCATATCGGCACAGCTAAAACCAACAGCAAATGCACTGACTGCAGTCCAGCACTCCTCCGAAAGCCAACAGGCCATTGGGTGAGCCAGCCAACCAGTATACACCAGCACCTGCTTTCCAGTGGAAATCTACCCTGAACAGAGGGGTTGTATGTAAGGTTCCTTTATGCTACTCTGTCATAGCAAGGAGTCAAAAGGAACAGATCTTAAAGTGTATTCTCCTTTGACCCGCCCATTTACTTTAGCTGGTGATGTCAGGATTACTGGATCACTTTCCATGAGGACGGTGCTTGGCCTAGTCTGGTAGCAAAGTTTGATTTTATTGAAGGAATACACTAACCTTTTGAGAAATTCGCCCTTTGGACAACTTACCGGTTATGTGATGAGAATACAGACACCAAAAACTCATATATTGCTAAGTAACTGTAGGCAATTAGCTAAGCCTAATGCTAGTCGCTTACATTCACTTAAAGTGTCAATCTCGAAGATCTCCGAAGATTTTTGTTTAAATAAATGTACGGAGCAAACAATCTACCAGAGACAGACGGAAGATTTTGGTGTGTGTTCTCATCACATACTCGGTAAGTTGTCAAAGGGTAAATTTCCACAAAAGTTGGCGTATTCCTTTAAGCATCAAAATAAATTAATACACACATTATGTATCATCTGTAAATCTCAAAGCAGTGTTTTGCTTTGCATTACATTTGCTTTGCAAACATTACATGCTTTTAGTGAAAGAATCAAATCAAATTAGCAGCACTGCAAGAGTTTATTCTGGATCAAGATTGAACTCCACTGTACCCGTTCTGGCAGTTGTTTTTTTTGTTTTTTTTAATGAATCAGCATCAGGTAAATGACAATCTCCATTCAAATATTCACACTTTAAACTCAAACTTTAAAAGGCGACCTCCGACTGTCAAAGGGAACACAGAAAAATATGGAAATGCATGAAGGCAAAACAAGGGCTCACTGTCACCATCAGATCACCAAGAGACACACACTCTAGGGCTGTCGCGATGACCGCGCTATTGCAATATTGCGGTTATCGCGACAGCCCTAGAGTGTGTCTCTCTTGGTGACCTGATGAAAAAGGTTGAAAGCTCTGACGACCAGGATTGTGAACCACTGATCAGACCACAACCTCGTCAACGCACAGTCTCACTCACCGCCAGATCTAACGCAACCGAGGAACTACGGTCCACCACACCAACATCTAGGTCAAATCCCTTAAAGCTTACTTATATATCCCTAAAGCTTATTAATATAGCACTAAAATCAGGATAAATTAAGTAATTTGCAAAACAAAATTAGAAAATGATGCCAATACCACATATTGCACTGTTGAGCCACCCTAAATCACCGTACCAGAAATTCCTTCACCGTGACATCCCTAAAGGCTCTTTCAGACTGGATGCAATTTTACGTCTTATCGTAAACATTCCAAAACTGGGCCGTTCACATCAAAGCAACACGCACAGACACAGACGACTGTTTCCATAGCAATGACACACTGGCATACCCAACTACTTCTGCGTTGATAGTATTAAGTTGATTGGCTGGATTTCTGTTTGTTTACCTGGCAAGAAAAAAGAAAGAAATGGATGACAGTGACTTGCTTGCAGTGTTAGCAGTAACACTTATCAATAAACGGCGAAGACAGCAAGCTAGGAAACCAAGGATCTGGAGCCATCTTTAGGCTACTGCAGCGGCAGAGACAGGGTGCCTATACCAATCTATGTAATGCTGCTTCCTGATTGGCTGAAGAGAAATAGCTACATCCCAACGCTCTAAAACTGCACTTTTTGACATGGTAGGTTTTTTGAGACCCCAGGCAACGGCTTCAGACGCTCTGCAACTAACCAGTTCAAATCTCTGCATTGTTGTGAATCATTGATCTGAACTTAGCTTAACACATGCAAAAAAAAAAAAGAAAAGACACCACCCTTCTAATTCCACTTCATAAACCATGCAGCCATAATTTATGCTCAGTGTCAATAACAAGGAAAATTACAAAATGACAGCTGTCACATCAATGTATTTTGTTCTCCAGTGTATAAGATTTGAGAAAGGAATCAAAATTAGCCAAAGCACTGGAACAGTTTGGGAGACCTAACTTGTCAGGTCCATTCTGTTTTCCAGGATGACTGGGATCTCAGAAGCCAGCTGGTTGAACTTATCTTTTGAGGAAGTGCCGGAAGAAAAGGCATAGGAGCCGGGATTGTGAGCGAGGCAGGCAGAGAGTGTGGGGTAGGAAAAACTAGAGAGGGTCAAATTCAGCCAGCGAGCTGCAGCAGTCATTACATAAAAGAGGGGGGTTATGTAACGCCTGTGGGTTCATGTTGAAGAACTGAGGCTGAGCTAAACACATCCAGATGTGTCAAACGGAACAGAAACCTATACACAGACACACGGGTACATACATGTACACACAGAGGAAGGAGAGAAGAAAAAAAAGAAAAGAAAAAGAAAACAGCTAGGCCAAGACTGCAGCGTAATGCTGAGCCATAAGTATGAAAGGCACATCATAGACTCAGCCAACCCAGTTACCCTAATTCATAGAGCAGCAGGCAGATAGGCATTTTAAGATGAAGATCAGAAAGGCTACAGTCCCTCTCAACCTCTAGCCCTGGATAGGATCTTGACTTCTGGATGAAACCTGCAGCCCTGAGAACATTTGGGTTCTGATCTGATGATATTGCTGTTTGAAGTACCGTCTGTCCATGAGCCATTATGTAAGATCTGTGATTTCCTGATGAGCATTATTGTTGCCTCAGAAACTGTGCCCACTCGCTTCTCAATAGAGAATGAGCCGCGCTCCGAGGAGCAAGCCTAAATAATAGCACTGCTTTTCAAGACTTTCAATAAATACCTCAGTCTAATGCATCTACAATGCAGGTCCAAACTAGAGTCATTGTCTGGCTAGAATAAAGATTTAATATGGTCAGACAGAGACATTACCATTCACAACCCATTTCAGTGCTAGCACCACCCACACCCTGGTAGAGGCCATTACGGATGTCACATTCACACACACACACCATGGCAAGAGCAGAGTGGCCCTGCAGCATAAGCACGGCAACAGATGTTGGCTGGCCACCAATCCTCGAGGTTACAGGAAACCACGTCTACAGTATAGGCTGGGGTGATAGGATTAGTAGTAAGCAATACATTGCATCCAAACAAACAGCCCAAATAGGTGTTTTCCACACTGCTCCCAAACCAGCTGACTTAAATAATTGAAGTCCTGCTGCCTGAAGAAAACATTACATTGTCTTTAGTATTTACTGCTGTGGTGCTGTAAGCCATTAATTGGTGACTGAGACAAAATGTCAGCTGTGGAGATGTGGTATTATGGTTATATATACACACCCTACTTTCTGAAAGAAGGGCTTGTTCACAAGAGGATCAAATCCTTCCTCCATGTAGGGTTGGGAGCTAAGAACCGGTTCCAAATTTCTTACAGCCGTGGGACTGAGAATCAAAATAATTCCCCCAAAAAGTTCATCATGCAGCTGCTCTAGCACCATTAGGGATACACGTGTAAAAAAATAAATAAATCCAAGGTGACTTTCAGACCATAATAATAAAAAAAGACTAAATCAATTATAAAGAAAAAAGCAATTGGTAATGCATTTTCCCAAAGAACATTCAACATGGATTACTCATGAACATTCACAAGCAGCATAACAAAGCTTTATAGGCTTGTCTGTTTTGCTGAGCTTGTGTTGCATCATAGTTAAATTATGTGGCAAGTGATGACAATGTAGCCTAGCTCCACACTGCTCCCTTTACAAAACATGGCTGAAACAACTGACAAGCTAATGTTTGGCTTAGCTTGGAAAAGCTAAAGTTGGAAAATAACACTGGTAAATACAATATCCCCACCAATATAATCAAGAAATCTAGATGACTATTTCAGAGCTTAATTATGTTTATTTCTTAAATTTACATGTGGATTAAGTCATTTTAACCAAACCACATTTTAGCATATGAGAGACTTTGACCAGAAAACAGATTAAGTACTGTGTGACATGCATCTCTGGCTATATTTGTGCTACATTCCAGTGTACAGACCTACTGAACTACTGTACCACCCTTGTTTTGGCCAAAGGGCTGTTTTTTAAGGGAGACTAGACAGCTAGTACCTAGCATTACCTTGCTACATACAGTGGCTATTAAAAGTATTCACATTGTCAGGGACTGGAGTCAAATGCCATCCATACGAGTATCCCACATCCCATACTCTGCTTGAGTATTCTGATGGAGACTTCGTCCTACACTCTAAAATCCCATTAGGATGTAATGAGGGGAGAAAATGTTCTAAGACCCTAAGAACAATCTAAAGATGACATCTGAATGACATGTGATGTGAAAAGTTGAACACATCTTTCTAAGTGTGGCAATTTAGCTCAAAAAAAAGAAAGGGGGCTGAATATGTGCAACATGTTTCTGAATATATTTGTAGAATTTCCTTTCAAATTTGATAAACTTTGGTAATTTGCATAGAATACTGTTTAAAATAACACCGTAGTACAACAAAATGTCTAAATATTCAAGGGGGGGATAACACCTTTATGACTACTGTAACAGGCTAGATGGTTGGCTGATCTAGCTTGATTATGACATGCTGCTGCTTTATTATGCACATCATGTCACATGGCTCTGGGTTTTCTCTTTTCGGGTGTTTGTGCGTGTAAGTTATTGTTGTGGTTTTCCATCTCAGCTTTGCACAATGAACAAAGCACCATATGACTGGGTTTCCGTTTACAATATACCCACACACCTGACACTGTTGGTCAGAGTATATTATTCTTACAGGTACATTCTCATCTATGCTCAAAACAAAATGATTTGTCAATCATCAATGCCCAAATCAATTAAATTAGATGGTCAAAAATAACAATGACATCAAATAATCATTGCATCCCTATTGAAATGTGAGAGCATGTTGTGGTTGACATGTTTGACGTGTTCTTCCAGTTCCCAAAACATGTCATGTGTGCCGCTTATCTTCAGGTCTATAATTTCAGCCTATCCCCATCGAAGTTGGTGCTTGCAGATTCAATAGACTGACATGTCACAAGCACACCAGCCGACAGTCTCGTATGACAGTCGACAGTATGAGGAAATGTCTACCTAAATCCTGGCAAACTAGAGATTATGTTGCAGGATGGGATAAAACTGGGATTCAGTTCCTAGAATATATATATGCAAGTACTATATTTTGACCATCCAGCACGAAAATCAGAGGTTTACTGACAGCCAGTAAAATATGACTAGAGAATGGGTGAATATGTCAAGTGATGTCAAGGTTTGGTCAAGAGTATACTGTCTCTTTCCTTTTTTCAGTAAGCGTATGCATGTAGCATGTATTACATGCAAATATAAACCTTAAGTGATAGTCTTTAACTGACTACAAAGGCTCCAAAACAGTTGTACCAAGTATTCTGTTTAGTACAAATAATAATGACAAGAATATACTGATTATAAGAGCAGTAAAAAACATTTACTTGTAACAAACAATAATTTTGATAAAAATTGGTGTCCAGGATTAAATTGGTAAGCAGTGTGGGAATTGATAAAAAGCACAAAAATCCCCAACCCCATCTCTGTGTACACTATTCATCTGTGTACACTATTCACTATGATATGCCTTACTGCATTTATCGAGTTTGTTCTTTCTTCCTTCTACGTTTTAAACAACTAGAACACCAGACTACCTGTTAATACCAATATTCCTTGATAATGACATGCTAAAACCAGTTGTGATTAAGAAAACTGCTTGGATCCTTCTTTTTAATAGTCAGAACTATTAAAATATTATATTACAAAGCCAACAATATATGCCTGAAAAGACACAGGCAATGTCAAACAAAGCTCTCCCTTTAGTTACAAAGATATTTAGGTCAAAGGTCCAAAGGCAACACAGGCTAGGGTAGTAAAAATCAGTGTTCTTAGTCGCTTTTGTTAATAATCTACCTAGTCCTACACAGGTCACTAAGTCCATTAATGCTGCTGACCCACCTGGCAGTATATTTTCACTTTCCAACACATAAATGGCAGAAACAGCAGTGCTCTGATTCTAACTTCCCATGGAATACATTTGCAAGCACCCACTGAGGTAAACTTAACAGCACAACAGGCAGCACATGAAAACAAAACCCACACCTTCTGCATTACGTGACCCCCCACCCCTCCCTCAATGTTTCTTCCTGGTTTCAGTTGAAATCAAAACATTCAGCTGCTCTGTGGGCGCTCACTTGCTCGCTCTGCAGATAAACAGAATGTTCAGTTGCAATCTTGGCCCTTGCAGGAGGAAGTACTGTGTGAAGAGAGAGCTTTTGACTTTGAATCCAATCGAGCCTGTGTATTCTCTACAGGATGGTACCACCCACACAACTACACATGCTTGCTGGGTGAGTGGAATCTGTGGCCCTCCCTGGAGTTTGACCCTACCACTACTGAGGGAGACAAGTCAGTTCCAATTGTCATTAGCACCTGGTAGGCTTAAGTAGTAGACTACAGAGACTGGAACATCAGGGAAATTTACATGACAATCAGGGGAGCCTTAGTAGAATGAAGATTAGAGCATGCAGCTATTAGGAGCATACTATTATCTACATCTCCCATCTACAGTAGTCTTTTGCCGTCTTGAGCTGGGTAGCACATCAGGAAAATGATGGGGTACTTGACATAGGATATTTGATGTAGCTCATTTATAGCAAAGTGAGTGTGAATAGTTTCAAAGGTATGGTCAATTGTTGACAATCAATGCCATATTAGAGGTACAAAAGTAATTGCATTTTATACAAATGCCATTTTGGACAACCATCTCAAGTTTCAGCAGTTCATCCGACATTAGCCACTGCAACATCATCTAGTATGTACATCTTAAATGAAGCAAGGTCTTAGGTCTCTGCAAGACAGGTGACACTTTTACTTACATTTTGACATGTCGCTGCTCTATGTCCACTCTGGCCAGCTCTTCCTCCTCAAGGTCAGAGTCCCCCCCAGAGCTACTCTCTGTCACATCCGAGTCAAAGGCGCTCTCTGCTGAATGCAAGTTGGCCGTTCCACTCAGGTACAGCCTCTCCAGCTCCGAGGGCATGGAACCACTTTTCAGGAAGCGACCCAGACTATCCCTGCTGCCCGAAGAGGAGTGCCGTCCTGTCCTCCATGTGGCTGTGGGGGTTGTCTCTGGCTTGCGATTTCCAGCCAGTAGTCGGCTGAGAGCTGAGTCCAAGAAGCCACCTAGCTGCTGTTGGATGTGGCGCTCTACCTGCTTGGCCTGTACCACCTGGAGACGCTTGCGCAGGCGCCGCAGACGGCTTTCAATCTCGCCTTGGCGGCTGCTGTTGAGCAGGGTGCGCTCTCTCACCTGTGCATCAAGGCTGTCCAAGGAAGAAGAGGAAGGAGGAGGCAGCTGTGGCGCAGGCGAGCAAGCCGGAGAGCCCTGCTGACTGCTACCTGGTCTCTCCCCATCAGACTCCTGTGGCTGATTGATAGGTGTGTGTGAATTTGCCTCCTCCAAGTCCACCTGTTCATTAGGGTTGCCATGGGCAAAGGGGGGTGGTGCAGCAGACTCGACCAGTGACGGTTCAAGGTTGTTTCCATCTGCATTTCGCAAAACCCCTGAGGAATGCTTTTGTTTAAGGGTTCCTTTCACCGGGACATGCCCCGATAAGCTACCTGACAAGGTCTCAGAGTCCAAGGGCAGGTTCTGGGGATGCGAGTCTGTGGTGGTTGCAGCAGAGGGCTTGCCACCATTCACCGTCACCACACAGCCGGTAGTGGGCATGGTTGCCAGCTTCTTGGCCAGGCCATTAACGGGTGCCATTGGCTGGCCACCGCCGTTGGTGCTGCCACTCATGAGGCTTTTGAGCTGGCCGCCAGAGAGTTCTATCGCCTGCCTCTTCCTCAGCAGGAAGTCTCCTCCGCCGTTGAGCAGGGAGCTGGGCAGTATTCCGTGGCTTTTCAACACAGACTGTTTGATGAGGACTCCTTGCAGTTTGATTGACTCCTTAGTTGAAGGGACTGGTGTCACATCAGAACACAGGTAGGAAGCCACCAGTGGCTGGAGCTTGCCGAGGGCCGAGGCCTGGGCCGTTGAGTCGGGTTGTGGCTGCTGCTGCTGTTGCTGGGGCTGCTGCTCCTGGTCGCCGCCACAGAAGTCAAGAGGGCACTCTTCGGAGACGGCCTTGCGCTTAGCAGGCCCACTAGGGTGGATGAGGATGTTGCTGGCGTTACCGTTGTTCTCTGCACTGCCCGGTGAGAGACTGGAGGATGGGGCAGCCAGTTTGAAGCGCATGTGGTGAGCTTCGGCTGGGGCGTCGGTGAGAGCGGGCGCCATCGCAGCCATGCAGTGCAGAGGGACGGGCACCGCGGCCTGCTCCACACCACCCGCTTACTGCCCCGCCAGAGGACAGCCTGGACAGAAGATAGAAAGACAGAAAGAAAGACAGACAGAGGTAGGAGAGACAAGAAATAAAGTCAGACAAATAGACCACTTGGTAACTCAAGCACAAAGGGTTACCATATTACGCCTTGATCCTGGTGGGTGTGGAAGGTGTACACCATTAGATATTTACCAATCAACAATTCAAAAGTAACACGCTCACCATCTTGCCCAGTAATGGCCCGACAAGACAGTACAGTGTTATCAGACCAATCCACAAAAAATATATATAAAATTTGAAATAAAAAATAAAATAAAGAAATATATATATAAACATAGCCCTAGCTGATTATTAGGTTGGATATGTGTAACCACCATCTCCTAGTCAGAGCAAAAACAAGTCAGGAATTACAGTCAATGACAGCCTAAGTATAATTTAAAGAGAGCTTGTGTATAAAAACAAAACAATGTAGTCTTAATTAAAGAACACAGGACATGCTTTGTGAAGAAATACACTCAGAAAATCCATCTCAAGCTGGTGAAAAATTAGGAAAAAGCATCAGACATGCACTGTCCCTACAGACTAAAACATCCTATTGGAATCCTTGCACCATCTATAGTCTGTGGAAAAAGAGCATTTTTGATACATTTGATAACACAAAACAACGAAAATGTAACTATTGCCATTACTAAAGCTTAATGTGGAGCCCAAGATATTGATTGAAAAATACAAAGCTAAAGTGATCGTCTACGACTTATCTGTTCAAAGACTAATCTAATGAACTGGTGACTCACTGACATTTTGTTGACCTACTGGCTGCTACGTCACTAAAAATTATACTGCAAGGGCAATAAGCAACCCATTACAGAATAATATAAGGTATATATGTAAAGATACAATTCAGTTCAACATACCAATTGTATTATAGCAGGAAAGTATTCAATGAGTACAATGATGTCTGCACATTTGTGTATAGAGGCCCTCTTCAAAGACTCATTAAATTGGAAGGAATTAATGGGGTGCAATGACCTTGGGTAGTGGGTTGCTAAAGCTATGGGCAGAATAACAGTAGGCAAAAGACAAATCCCAGGCCAATAAATTATTCCCACCCATGCTTGTGTGAACAAGTTGGCCTTCGTCGTTTACTCACAAAGCTCCTCCTCAAAGAATGAGCTCTTGAATTCAATGCTAGCTGATGAGGGAAGATACAGGCAAAGCCAATGCAAATTATTCAAACCCTACTGTACTACATGTGCCCTGGTAAGTCAGTTTGCAGCAGGGTTTCACATAGGGTGTGTAAGTAGGTGGATTTAGGCCTCAGTATTAGTCCAAGCACATGATGTCACCCTGCCTAGCTTCCTGTCATTTTCAGATGTACAAAACAAAGCCTCTCATTTTTGATATGGCACATATATGGTTAAAATTTGACAAACATGGTATATAGTACACGATGAGAAGAACTATATCTTGATTCAAGAGGAAGTAGTCTGTTAAGGGTTAACATGTTGATAATCATCTCAAGAATACCATTGTATGTCCAATTCATATTGACTGGATGAACACAGCTTCAAAATAAACCAAGTGATAAATAGCGGACTGCTTCACCCGGTATCGTCGCTTGGCTAGATGAATGGTGGGCTCAGTATTCCACCGCAGTTTCTAGTCAGCGCGCACTACGCCATGTTGGTATTTCCGAAGGAGATTATGCAATGCAATTCATCCACCTAAAACCGCCCATTCCGCTCCAGCAAATACACCAAACTTGGTCACACCAAAAACGACAGGAATTACATTCATAAACCAATAATTTTCACGATCCTGGCTTTCGGCTGTTTAAGACATTGTGTCGTATCAATTGCTCTTGTTAACTGGTTAGGTAGGCGTGCGACAAAAATGTCCACATCTAACGTTAGCCAACCACAACCACCAAAATGTCCCCCTGATGTTTACATTAAATGTTTGTACATTTAGAGGGATCTGCACTTCCGTCTGTCTCCCAGTCATGAATGTCAACGACTGCAACATTTCACGAGCATGCATTCTTAATCGCTTTCGCCGAAAAAGCATACAACATTAATTATGCTAACATGGACGAGCATTGCCAGTAAAGCGTAGCGGTCGATCGCCATTCCATTTTAACCAAATTATCGCATTCGAAATATTCTAAAGGATATCTAACTATGTCACGCAATATACCGCGTGCAAATTAATGCGCTTCGTCTCTGGCTAACGTTAGCTCGAGAAAGCTGCTGATGCAAGAAACAGCCTGCTAGCAAACTAGCATGCAGAACTAATAAGCCAATTGCAGTCCAACATTACCTATCCACATCATAATTTGTCCAATTTAGTAGCTTGCCATCTGCCGTGGTGTTCGCGACAACCGACGTGTAACTTTTAGCTAACCTAGTTAGCCAAGTAACAATTAAGTCACTACGTAAAGTCTGCCAATTTCAACACCGAACATAAATGTTCAATTAGTATCACGAAAAGTGATATCATCTACCCAAGGCTCAAACACAATATGTCACGTATCAGGTTTACAGTAAAATTCGGAATCGGTAACTGAGCGCGTTTGTAGTTGGCCAAATAAAGCGGCATAACAGCAAAGGACCACAACTTATTTTAATCAACGCGTTAAGACCTATTGCAGAATGCAGACATGATATACGTTGCAATTGATCGGGAAACATAAATACGCAATTAGCTCATGCGAACTGGTGTGAACAATCCTTTATCTTGGCTCAGTATATTGGTTGGTTGACAATCAAATAGTACGTAATGCAGATATGTCAAAAGCAGAGAAGTTGGGAGTAGACCTTGCCAGTCTTGCTAGCTCGCTAACAAAGAAAAAGGAGGAACCTACCACGTGACGAGGTTGCACTATCCGAGGGAATTTCGGTAACAATCCCCCGCAGTTTTGGTGAAAAAAAAAACAAGAGTATTGTCAATAAATACGTTACACGACTTGGTTCGATCACTCTGCCATTAATCAATCCAAGAACGCAGCCAGATTATCAAAAGACCCCGTTTACAAAGCCGCTTGGATTCGTTCCGGAATCAGGCAATGGGCGAATCAACGAACTACACCTTGCTCGCCAGCTAGCGCGCTAGCTAGCTCGCCTCGCCGCTATACCGAAATAAGACAAGGCCAGGAAATTGTCAGTTCTAGTCCAGATTATGTCAAATGTTACAAATTTCACAATAATCCTTTATCAAAGAGTCCAATTCTGAACGAGTGAAGGTAATCCAGACGCCAGTTTATCGCGAGCCTTTTTTCTCGTTTTAGGGAGAGACGCTTAGAAAATGGCGGCTAGCTCCTCTCCCTCGGATTTGAGTCTGACAAACATAGAAGTGCTGTGTATGTGTGTGTGCGTATGTGTGTTGCTTGCTGGTAGGCGGGAGACATTTCTCGTACTCACCACTAGAGTAAAGGGCAGATAAGAAACGACATAAAAAGCTCAAAAAGAAGATACCACAGGAGGGCATTGTCTTCCAAAAGACAGCGCAACGTCTATTCTGCACTTGTTACGAACAGACAAAAGTAAAGAGGGTAGTGGTTACATTGGATACAATGCCGCTGTTAGTCCTTAAACTATAAATACATCTAATATTTTTGTCCATGTCGTTTCTAAGTTTTACGCATCTCCTACACACAAATATGTACAAAATGGATCATACTAGTTACATCCCTATTATGGAATTAACCTTTTCTGGATATATAATAATAAGAAATTGAAATTATAGTGGGGGGTCCTGTTTCGAAAATATCCACAATTCATGTTATAAATTACAGGAGACAAGCCCCTTGAGAAAATTGAGCTGGACGGAGTTGACACCGTCTGCCGTTCGATGGCACTGTTCAAAGAAACTGGATCATCCACCATTACAGGAACCTTCTGATGGTACGGCCAGTGGCCACTTGAAGGAGCTCTTTCACCAGTGTTCATGAGTCTAACGTTAGTCGAAATAGGTAAATTAAAATAAATCTATTTTAGATTAAGAAACACTTTGAATTCCAACAATCCTGTGTAAAAAAAAAACATTGCTGCTCCATTCACTACTAACTGTTGCCATTTCGTCGAGTTTTTGTTGACAATTGTGACTTGCAAGCATTGGCTGATAAGAAAAAAATCCTTACAACTTACATCCTTACAACATATGTCACAAAGTTGAGACTAGGTGTGAAACTAAGATAGTCTAGCCTTAGGTCTGACTATTATAACATATTATAAACAGTATGTGACAGTGACATGACAGGTTTGATTATACAGCCACATCTGTTGTTCCAGGCAAGCCGTTTGAATGAGTTTTTGTCAGCACTTTTCAAATTACCCAAAGCAGATTCATTCTAAATAAAGTATCATATTTTGCAGCTTCTTGGAGAACTTCTCAGGGTTTCCAATGCTTCAAAAAATATATATTCCGACATCATGATCCAAATGCACAAGAACATACACAAGTCTCATCACTGCAATTTGCACGCAGTTGAACAAGCTTAGAAAAAACAAAAAAAGATATGGTGATCTAGTGGTAGCTTAGTTATATTATTGTTACTATTTTAAAAATTGCCAACTATATATTTAAAATATATTTGTAAAACATTTCTCCATATAGTTGTCTTAATCATTAAATTTATTTCCTAAAATCTTGCCACTGTACATGTAGAAATATTGGCAGGGGGTTAATATCTTCAAAAATGCAGTAAAAAATATTGCTTTAATAACAAAGAATCACTTTCAATTGACTAGACAATTGATTAAAAGCGATTTCTGTTTTTTTTAAAAAGTACTGAAACATTCTCTTTAATTATATTGTCGCTGTTGAAAGTCAACAGCTATAGCTATGGAATGAAATACATAATGATTTTTGAGCTAGGCTGGGATTCTGATTTCTGAAAGTACTACTTAAAGCTGCAGTGTGATATGTTTAATGTTAAAATAACATGAAAATAGTGCTATGCGAAGGTTCAGTGAGATATGATCTTCACAAGTGTCTGCCTTTTGATGGACATGGGAGGGGGAGTGACTGGGAGGGGAAAAGTCAAGCTTGTAACAGCTGCTGTTGTAATTCCCCATCACCATCAGTGGAGGCAGAATATCACACAATGTCAATGCAGCTTTAACGATATGGTAATGGAAGTTAACTTGACTAAATTGGTGCATTTTATTTACCAAGCGTGCTAGGATTCAGATTTAATTTACTGTTGCAACTTCTAGGAATACAAAAACCCATGCTGTTTAAATGAAATATATTTAAGTCTAATTATTGTCAGGAAGGGATTTTAACTAGGCCTTAATGGTGAAATTAGGATGGGTTCAATATCTCTGATCAGCCAATGTTCACAAGTTCCAATGAAAAACGTTAACTTTTACATTAACTTTAGTAGAAATGCAAATGGCTGTATACCACTTTAGTCTCCAGTTCTACCATGAGCCCTGCGTATGATACTGTGACCACAGTAGACTAAGAAATAGATTATCAATGTGTGTATTTGTCTGACCGACCGATATGAAATGGCAACATTTTATCTGTATAAAAATCTTGGTAGGTCAACAACAGGTGTCAAGAATTAAACTGCTGGCGTCATTATTGATCGCTAAGTTACATCCGATGAGTATTTATGTGAGACCCAAATAGTGCCGATTGGTGGAGGATGTAAAACATTTCACAATAATACCAAATAAGAAATACCTTTAACTCCATTACTGAAAAACTCCACGCAAAAATCCAAAAGGCCATCATTCCAATTCCACATGTGAAAATGACGTAGCACCTGAAAGGTAGGAGAGGATAAACAGACATTAGTTCAGTTCCATGTCAGTATTTGGGCTCAAAGCCAGGCTCAGCAGAGAGTTGCAGACTGACTTGGCTGTAGTAAGGGTCTTCAGGGTTATCTCCGTACAGCTGGCGAGCTAACGTCAGCTAGCTAACTAGAGGAACGTTACCATTGCAAAAATGTAATACAAAACTTTTACACATTATTGCCAGTCACTACTGAGTTCAGAAATATAGAAGTAACGTATACAAGAGCCCGTGTAAGTTAACTATGATGTGTATGAATTTTCCTCCAGTGATATTTGTGATACAATTAATAGTACTTTCTCCGAAAGCTAGCCGGGACGCTAGCTAGCCAGAGCTAACGTTTTGGAGCGCTCATAGACGTAGAGCGACGTTAGCCTGCTAGCGCCGAGGGGCTGACCAATCCCCGACGAGTTAGCTCGCAAGCTAATACTTGCTAGCTGCTTTGCTTCCCAATTCAATACTGACTTACCGATGACTGCAGTTTTTGCACGTTTGACGGAGAAATGTACAAAAACTTGAACCAAATCAAAGGAAATATCAGAAGCTTTTACCGAACGAGCTGCTTTTTTTCTGACACTTCAAACGTTATGTTATTTGGGGAAATATATAAGACAAAATCTCACTTACCTGCTTGTCCTGGTACTAACCGTTGACGACTTGATAACAACCCTCCTCCGAGTTTGCCATTGGCCAGTACTTTGAATTCATGTCTGCTATTGGCCTTCATACGTGTCAATCTTTGCAAATGCCCGTACAGCGGAAATGTGGACGAAAGTTCATAGCAAGAAACTTCATTATCTCAAATATTGTTTTCATTCTTAAATATTTTCTCTTGTCTCATAAGCACCAAAAACATTTGTAAATCAGCGAGTTTACTATGTCCTCACCCTAGTGTTAACTCCAGTACACAATACGCATGCTATCTGGTCACAATCTAGCCTCACTATACATTCTGGCCTATATAATGTATAAAAATGCATTATTTTGTATGGTTGATCATTGAGGCATTTCGCAGAAATATTCAGGTTTCCCAGAGATTCATATGATAGTTTAAGCTACCACATAATAAGTAAATGTTTGCATCTGCGACTGAGTTTTTCTTTCTTCTAGCCTATGCCAAACTATTTGCCTGCGAAATTAGATGGCGTCAATGCCCATCGAGTTTTCCCAACCAGAATATGAAGAATAGCAACGTAGAAAATAACCCTGAGAGAGGAGTGGAAACATTTTCTTTCTAAGCAAGCTTGAGTATGAAGTTGTGCATAGAGGGATCAAGGCTGGATAACTTGCAAGGTAACAGATAAAAGGAGGCAAAGGACATAAAGGTTTGATAATAAATCAATGGAACAGCTTTGGGCTGGCTGTTTTAAAAGCAGATTTTGGCACTGCACTGGGATGTTTTCAGATCCTGACAAGGTGATTGCAGAGGTAGTGAGTGATTATCGTTCTACAAAGCAGTCTGTATCAATTATCTAGTGAAGCAGAATCATATCCCTGGATTTCAGTCAGATCCAGAGTTATACATTTCCATTCTGTAAAACAGTGCCACATCCCCATTGTAGCTTTACAAAAAAGCCCTGACTATGGGTGTGTTGGGTTGTTTTTATGGATGGATAGGTCACAGAGTCATAACTGAGTCACTACCTGCATGACATTTATTCATGTTGTATTTATGCCACTTGTATCTACTATTATACTATACTACTGTTCTTTTTTCTATTTATTTTTAAACACAGGCACTGATGTTAACATGTCATGAAAAGTGATCCACCATCCATCCAATGAGCAAAGGCCAGGCGCTGAGTCCAGAAGTAGACTTGTAGAGTTCCTAAAAAAGATAACCACACCAAAACATAACTCCCTTGCTTGCGACTTTGATTTCAACCTTAAATCATTCCTTGGTATAAATTGCTAACATCTGCTGCCTTTGTTTTATCTTTTCCCCTGTGTACCGTATTCATAACAAAGGACAGAGTAGGTCCAGCATGTCTGGACCACTGATCAAGTCAATATTGTCATTATCACAGTTAGATAGATGTGACAGATTATAGATTTAAGTATTCTATTTCAAAATGTTGCCTGCCTGAAAAGTATAAATCAATATAAAAAAAAGAACAAAGGGGATTCTTCTGTCAAATGTTTTCCCATTGCATAAAAATGTCTTCCATAGTATTCCATAATGTGCTTTTTTGTGTATGCATATATATTCATATATTATTATTATTATTATTTCTTTTTAATCAAAGGATGACTATGGATATTTACCTCAATCTTCCTTTTCTGAGAGTGGGGGCTTTTGTTAAAGGTGCTAAAGGTAATATCTTGAGTATATTTATAACACAGAATGTGGCTGCAAATCTGAATTTCTCCTATGAAGCTTTTTAAATACAGGGAAAAATATAACAAGTAGAAAAGCACCTCAAAACCTTCCCAGTTCAATCTAGTCAATCGGTCTAGTCCAAAACACCAGACACAAGATTCTGCTTGACTGCATTACTGATATTCACTGCTATGTGAACATCCTAAAGTCCATGAGAACCTCCCAGTTACCAACAAATACACCTGAAGCTTCCCTCACACTACAATCCGGTCTTTCACACCACCTGCCTGAATCTCCCCCATTGACTTGTCTCTCCATCCATCCTTTACCCCATACTTTCCTTCATCCCTGACCCTACATTGCCCTTTCCACAACTTCTGAATGTGTTTTTGAGCTCATCCCTCAGCCCAACTTCACTTACCTCCTCTCTTGGCATTTAGAGATCACCTGCTATAGTCTTGTTGCTCATAGTTGTTTATGGAGGCCACATGGAAGCAAGTGATGTCAAGGGTTGGGGGATAATGTAGAACAATCTTAACAACTAAACTCTGACCCATGGCCTTGATTGTAAAGGTCTACAGATGTATGACTTTCCCTCTTTCTCTCAAGCTTTTAAACTTCTCGGGTGTTCCTCCCTACCAAATTGTGAATGTTTGTGGATTTTGCAAGTTCAGTTTTGAGAAGTGATAGTTTTAGAGTTTTAGTTGAAGATCCTCTTGAAAAACTAACTGAAAAATTCCAAGTGTAGTTGTAAAGAAGTATCACTAGATGGAGCTGTGACTTCACACTAGGCAACACCCACAGCATTCTGAGTTTGTCCCTACAAAAAAGACCCACAGTGCCTCAACCATTAGTCATTCCAGTCTTTCCTGGTGGGACATGTCTTCTCATTCTAGTATATCACACAAATGCAACAGACCAGCAGATGTTCAGGATCCTCTTCAAAAAATGGTCTTTTTGCCCTTATGCAGATCATCCACTGTTTTTAATTAGTCAAAATCACTAGTGATATTATGAATGTATAAGTTGGCATTATGCAATCAATATAGCAACTTCAACTAGAAAATACAGATGGGATATAGTTTATTTTAAGATTTCAATGTTTATGATTATGATTTATTATGGCTTAATAGTGTCTAATTAATAATTGTGAACATGAGCAACTCTCCCAAAGATAGACAACCCAGATCCAAAAAAATCCAATCTATCAAGCAATACTAATATGCAGCCTATAACTGCTTCATAGAAAATGTCTGTCTTTTGGGGCTCTTAAAACTTTGGTCTACAGCAAAATGGTCCTTACATCGTGGTAGTGCCATTAATCCTAAACCAGAAAATTAATCTGGATCCCATGAAAAAAAAAAAAACAAGGTACACCAATGAATTCTCTTTGGAACTGTATATTGGTGTAGCATCACAGGTCATGACACAGCACAAACTCTTCCTACTTGTTTCTGATTATGATAGAAAACAGCCCATGTTCAATTGTGCAGAGGGATAACATAGTTAAAAGTCAAAGTTCAACGGTATTACCCTTTGGGACACATAGGCAAAGTTTAAAAGGATCACACAATGCTCAAAATGTCTTTCTTGTTCTCCTAGTCTCAACAGAGCCTAAAGACAAATGGCGATGTCATTTGACCATGTACGTTAACTGATAACTGACAGTGGTTGACTGTGTAGTTGAACGCGTGCTCAGCCACCAGTCTCAGAATTTTCTGTTCAATCCAAACAACACCCATTTTATCATCTGAATAATTATT
>OMKK01029547.1:0-11757 GCA_900302305.1 Polymixia japonica | reverse complement strand
GTCTTATTATTTATCATTATATAATTTATTTATTTTCTATAAACTTTTTTTTTTTTTTTTGACTGATAGTGGTTAATAAAGTAAGACTGAACGGTTAAACGGATAAATTGCCATAGTAACTGAGCTTAAACTATGCTGAACTTGCTTTATGGAACTGAATACATTTGAAATGCGTCAGACTAACCAAACTAAACCCGTTTAAATAAAACAGAAAAAGAAAAACATATGGATGCACGATATGCTCTGACAAGGCACCAAATTAAAGGAACCACACAATTTCACGTGACTTTGAGACAAGTTTATTTACAAAGACAATTAAAGGATTCCCATTCTTCTTAACGAATAGAACTCTGATGGATAAATATGCTCCGGCTGAAGACCTACAGGGAGAATAACAAACACAAAATCAGGGAAAAAAAGAAAAAAAAAGAACGATAAGATGGCTTGCATAAATCTGATGACAGAAAACCAATTTCTGCGTAAACACCAGTGAAGATAAATGTGACAACGGCCTGCTCCTATCTGATATACATCAATGTCAGCAATAAACTGTCACATTAACTTGGTAATGTGCAAGCTTATCTAAACAACATAACCGCAATATAAACCCACATGACATTTGTTACCATCTCACTCAGGCCTACAGGTAATTTATTTGAAGGTACACAACCAGGGAAAAAAAAAAAAAAAAAGGTAGACACAAGTAAAAGATTGTCATTGTCTGAGGTCACGATCCAAACCAAGGCTCAGGTAAATTACGTTATTTTGAAATTTAAATGAAAATAGATAATGGACCAGATAACCATGGAAACCATAATTACCTTGGAAGTCAGCATAGTCACATCATGGCAGTTTACTTCTTCAGGATCTGGTGTCTGACAACAATGAAGGGGAATGCAAAGCCACTGCCGAAGAACACCACCATCATGCCGAGCAGACGCCACTTGTTGTCCACGGAGAATGGCAAGTTCTGGGGGGAAAAAAAACAAGAGTGGATAACATGACACAGGCACTGCAAGAAATTACTATATGGTACAGAAAATAGACAATTTTAATTTCATTGAAAGCTTTTCCATTTCACTATCAATTACCCAAAAATAGCCTTTGCTGGTTGCAGTATCCATCTACTGCTCTTAGAGTGTCTGAAAATCCACTTGACCTTTCCTTTAATAGGAAGAGTCAAATGATTGATATGTAAATTATTGACTATATGTTGCAATTCATAATTTAATTATGGGCAGTGAGTGAAATATGTTTCATAATGCATCCAAGTATTTTAAGTCAGTGCTGCCACGCTCTCCCTACTACTTCCTATTTGAAATGACACACTAGCCACAAAGCAAAAAGAAGAATAAGGAAATATGAGCTCTAGATGCTAGCTTTAAAGCACATCTGTTCAGCCCATATTGCATAATATAAGACAAATGCACAGAAAAACAACCCCACAAGAAAATAAATCTATCAGGTTTGTTTCAATGTCAATTGTGTGGCCTACTCACATTATGTCAGAAGTAGCTGAAGCTTATGGGTGATCACCTTTGATACGCATTTAGCCAAATAACCCAAGCTAAAATTTCAGGGCGCTTATGAATAGATAAGTTTGAACCATTGTATATTTCTTGTAATAACTATGTAACATTGATACAATCTTGTTTAATTGGTAAATATGGCTGCTGGCAACTCAACTGATTCCTGCATTACCAGAGGTATGTTTAACCCTTTTTATTCATTCAAAATGCGCAAGCTAATCATACCAAAGAATGTATTAATAGTTTTCGCATAAAGGTGGCTGATGTTGGAGCAGAGAAAACAGCTGTAGAATGCACCATGATGAATTTCTGTAATTTATAACAATAAAATGTAGCGCTGGTTAATGTCAGGAAAGCACAGCCACTGTCAGTGATCTGCACTGTCCCAATATTGTTGCTCTCTACAGCGTGTAAAGGCCAGGATATATTTCAGCGTAGGTACATGTAAACATATAGACGTGGAGAAGGGGTTTGTGGGTAATTGTCTCTCCCCAACGTGCACACCTCCAAATTGCTAACTTCGCGTTGAGCGTCTCCGTCATGCCCGCCATCGCAACTACGCTGATTGGTTGAGATGGGGAGGATATCCAGTAGCATGACGTCACCAAAACCACAGTGAACGACAGGTATACGAACATAACAAATTCGTCATATCGAAGGATAGAGACTGAGCAGTTCGAGGAGCAACTTGCGACGCAGATTTCAGGCAAATACACAGGACTTTACTGTGTATTTTGGTTCCGTAACCACAACACTGCCATCTGGCGCTAACGTTATGTGCGTGAAACGCGCAACTATGTAGACAGACAGCTACGCGCACGACGGCGGAGGGCGCTCAAAAACGCACGTTGAATTATAAACAAGGCTTAACAACTTAGGTCGCCTACTGCTGTGACCTTACGCTACAGCCTCTTCCGGACAAACAAAGTTAAACTTGGTCGTAGCGTCGCCATGACTAGACAGTGGTGGTGTTAATTTATCCAAGACATCAGTGAATCTCATAATTGATATGCAACGGGAGGATTGTAGTAGGTAGTTAGCCAACTTGTTCGGTACCGTTAGCTTAACGTTAGCAAGGTACCTACCGTTAGCAACATGGAGTCAATAAGCTAATGTGCGAGCTACTACGCTAACGCTAACCAATAGGTCACCGGTCAGTAAGACAGACATCTTCACAAGGACATATTCACATCTCCAGCAGTTGTATTGCTACATTACATAGTTTATAAAGACACCGGTTGTGTCTGCTGTTGCTCACAGGTAGCCGAGTCACGTAGTCATGACCTCCAAACAGGCTTAGATCGTAGACAAGGCCGCATCACAATACCGTCACTTAATATGGTCTCGTTATAATCGTCTGTGTCAGTTTACCTTCCCTGGTCCCTCGGAATAGTGCGAAGAACGAACAGCAGACGTAGTGAATCGCCGAACAGCTTGTCCCAGCATGATTATTTGGTTATGTCTTCGCTTTCTTTAGTCAACCGCTGCTACCTGCGACCTTCTTGTTTCTGTAAGTGACAACGGCGCACAGGATTGTGGGAAGTGGAAACGTCAAACGGAGTGTGGGAAATGTAGTTCAAATATTGTGTTACTTGCTTCCCACCGCATCTTAATTAAATGGTAAGTGTACGTGTGTGCGTGCGTGTGTGTTTGTGTGTATTTTCTCTGCCGTGGCCAGAAGTCTTCTTGTCATACTCCCACACCATGTCACTTTCGATCAGGGTGGTATTCTATTAATTATTCAGTAAGTTATGAATGTTATGGACAGAGTGCTGTTTTATTCAGAATGTGTTTAATAATATCTTATAAGTTTTTATATATGTTATAAGTGCCAAGTTTATAATTTTTATATTATTTTATTGTCCTTTTGTGGCCTGAATAAAGATAGGACTACAGCTACTGACCAATCAGCCTAAGAAGTAGAAACAGTAGGCCTAATGGATAATGAGGGGTATGCCTACCTTTATAAGCCTGTCTGGTGGACGTCAGTGTTTTTACAATGTTTTTCTGAAATGAAAGTCAAAGGTCTGAGTGCTGCTAAGTAGTGTGTGTGTGTGTGTGTGTGTGTGTGTGTGTGTGTGTGTGTGTGTGCGCGAGCATGTGTTATATGTGCCCTCGTGTATAGCCTTCACTAGTGTAGCATTAAACATCTATTGTTTGATAAGATATATGCATTTCCTGCCCTACTAGAACTGTAATGCAGCAGGGGTAATGCCTGACAAACCACACTTTAAAGCTGAAGGCTGAAGGCCTTAAAGTACTGCCGCTGGACATTTTCATTGAGTTATGCTTATGCGTGCAAAACCAGGCCATAACTCTGCAACATTGTCACTTTAGATCAGTAGGGGTGGTGTTTAATTTATTTATTTAGGAGAGAGAGTTTTGTTGTATTCACACTGTGTGTTTATTAACGTCCAGTTTATAGTTTTCAATGTCAGAGGAAAGTTTTGTAAAAGCTGCCTCAGGCTAAAACTCTGCACCAGATTTCTCATTAGATGATCTGTGTGCATGTATGTCTGTGTGTGTGTGTGAGTGTGCGCATTTATGTTTGTGTTTAATATTCATTGTCTTGTCATTCTACACTTGACTCGTTCTTCATTTGTCCTGTCCTGTTGATTGCCTTTCCAATGAAATACAGATCATCTCATAGTAATTAATTTTCTTCAAAGGAGATTAGATTCACATATTCTTTTCTCCCCATGTCTACTTGCATTTACAGTGATTGATGCTTTAAAATATGAGGAAATCAAGGGTGCAAGTCTTTTATTCTCCTGGGTCAAAGACGAAGGGTTTTATTTAAATTTGCCCTTGTTTGTTTTGATGTTTGCCACTCATCATGTCCCTAGAATGAACGTTGGCCTGACATTTAACATTGTCAAATGACATTCAATTGTATGTTTTCATAAATAAAATGAATGTCACATTTTACACTGTATCATTCAGCAATACCTTGTGACATCACATTGGAAAACACATTGGATTGGTACATTCAATACATGTCACAGTTAAAATAATTAGGAGGGTCAGAGAAGGGGTACTAAGAATGATACTGAGCTAGTACTGTGTTGACATGGAAATCTACTGTCATTGCCTGATGGATGCAAAGGTCAATCTATGAGATTTTGAAAATTGCCGGGCAATTAACCAGGTATAAAAGCAAATGGGCAAAGAAGAATGGCTTAGCAAGAGCTGAAAGAGTTTCCAAGATGTTCCATGTAGGAACATGGCTATTCCTGTTTTTATATGTAGGCTTTTTAAAGGCTATTCCAAGCTATGAAATAGAAAATCACCAGCAATTTTCATCATCATCAGCAGCAGTGGTTCTTTTTTTCTTTTTTTCTTTTTTCTGTGCTTAGACATTGTTCTCCTTTTTTGATAGTTTTCTTGACAGTAGTTTCGTAATTATGCCATGGACAGATGCAACCTTTGATTATTGAAGAATGAGCTTAACAAATTTACAACCAATTATTTCAGATGTGTAAAAAATGGCTATGGACAAGAGTTGGGACAAGCAGGGAGGTTTGTTATGATGAAAATTAATTTCAAGAATGTTTTTAATTATACTGATTTTCCAGTATTCATATACTGGCTATACTTATATCTAATTTTAATACATAATACAATATTTTCTCAAAAACATGCCATGAAAACATTTTCTGAATGCAGATTGATGTTTAGATTTATCTTACATTTTATTAATCCCCTTGGCTTCATAACTAAGCCATGGCCCCAGGAGGGCAGATAGCTGGAAGAGAGAGAGAGAGAGAGAGAGAGAGAGAGAGAGGGAGAGAAAGACAATAACAGAGAGAGCTGGAGAAAGTGAGAGAGAGCGAGTGAGAGCGGCATGTTCTCAAATATCTATGCAGAATGTGTGGAATCTTGTTCTGTTCCCCCACAGTTCTCTTCATTGAGACGTAAGGAAAGTACATGCATGTGAATGCGTGTGTGCACATCGCTCTGTGGGCATGTGTACATACAAGTATTGTATATACACAGTAAGTGTCAGCATCAGCCTCTTTGCTTCCTATCAGCAGGCTCAGACGATTATGGACAGGGTGTCCGTCCCCAGATGTCCCTTGTCCGTCCCCAGATGTCCCCAGACATAAATGGTAGCGTGCACGCGCAAAAGTGCTGTCCACAGCAAAAGGACTGCCTTGCCTCAGAGGGTCTATTTCATAGTCTCCATGTGCCCCAATGTCACACAAAGTTGACATGCTTTTCTTCGCTGCTGCAAACGAAGGTATTTCTAATTTCAGTGGCATCAGCAAATCAATGCCAAAAAACGGATGACGGAGAATTGTTGTCCTACATCTCCAGCTTCCATGAAAAAGTGGACGAGGTCTTCCGTTTTGTGTGCGTGTGTTTGGGAGAGGGGAGACCTCTCACATGATTGTCTGTCCTTCAACACATGCTAGTCCCTGTGCAGGTGAAGATAAAGAGCGCTTCTTGTTTTTCGTGTGAGAGATGCAACTTTTTACGACTTGCTTTTGCTCATCCAGAAACTCTCCGCCCCCCCATAGACCTATTTATGGTGCAAGATACTCAAGATACAATTATTTCATATGATTGCACAACTTTTAATGACTTTAATGACTGAAAGCTGCAAGGCCGATGTTTTCATTCATTAGACATGCAATTTTAGTCAATATTCTTGTAAATTGACATAAGTAGGTGTTGTGGTATCTCACTTGTTATTGTTTTTATTTTCCATCCTTTTCTTTTTCTTATGTGTGGACTATAAATTGTTAGTATGAAAACGTTAGTATTATCAATAAATTGTGATGCTGAGCAAGAGCAGTGTGCAGGATCGTCCTTTCTTAAGACTGAATTAATCCCCTTGGCAAAACTAGGTCATTACAGCAGCAGATAATCAACAAGCATAAAATAGGTAGATGGTAAAAAGATAATACAACTAACTAAATTGATACATAAATGTAATGGAAACCATTGCATTGTAAATAAATAAATATCAATAAAACTCAACCTACATAGTATGCATTATGACATTTAATATACAAGGTATACATGTATATTTATCAAATATATAATGAATATAAATATATAATGACTATAAGTTAACATGTGAGGACAAAATGGTTCTCAAATGGTTCTCATTGCACCACAAGAATGCGTAGGCCTATGGAGAAAACTGGAAAACTCTGTACACAACATTTTTCTGAGATTTATGAACACCGGTGTGCACATTTGTCATTTACTCGTGATTGTGCGCACGTGAACTCGCTCCTTGTCCACACCCCGCCAACTCCCATATTTTACCTTACATGGTTGTTGAAACGGCCATAATTAGTCTGGTTTCCCAATAAATGGCTCGATGAACCCGTTCTGAAAAATGAGTGATTATTGTGAAGAGAAATGGCTATGGCAACAGAATTCCAAAACACGACCCGACTCCGTACAGAGATCCAAAAATCTAAAACAATTTGTCAACCAGTCGTCATCGTGGGCCAGAAAATCTGCACGATCCCTGAATACATGCTCCCGTCTCCCATTCGCAAGGTCCTCCAACAGTGCTAAAGCAGCCACTGTGCACCGTTACGACTATTAATGCCCCGTTTTATAATGAGCGCTATTTCAATTAATTGGTCATATTAGGCATCATTTATTAGTGGCCCAAATTCACATGTTTTCTTTCAGGCTAAATAGGCAGAGGCCAAGGCGAGATCATTGGCTTAATTTATAGATATACAATTTACTCCCATTGTAGATTAATTAAACTGTCATTTCTTATGCATGCAATTTCTCTCTTCGCCTTTCGGCCACAGTGTCGCTGTATCACACTGACTCGAAACAGCGTACGCATGGTTTCTAAACTGTGCGGAGGTACGCAGATTCTCATGCTAAGTGTTTTTTTCATCAATCTGAAACTCTGTGTATAAACATCCGTACGCATGTTTTGGAGGCCATTTTGTGCGGACGCGCCTTCGTACATTTGACCCCTGATGTAACCCACTATGGACAAGTCATCTAAGAACTTCTGGAGGTGGCATGAGCCAGAGGTGAATTGTAAGTGCGAGGTGTATAGGGTGAACAGAAAAGGTGATTTCCTTGTGGTGCACCTATGTTACTTTTTTTTTTTTTTACCATATTTACTGCAAAGATGAGCTTTACTATGTGAATGGGTTGAAAAATGTATGATTCTTCACGGTGTCACTTACAATTATTACTCCACTTTATTTTCAGGGAGTCCATCTTGGGAATATTTAGTACTTTAGTACCACAGCTTTTCTGAAAAGAGTGAAGTACGTTTATTTTTCTGTTTTTCTGTTTATTTTTCTATCATATAACATGTCACTACTATGAACCTGGATTAAAAGTTTGTAAAACTTTTAAACCAGTAATTGCTGGGCTCACTTTCAATCAGAGAATGTGGGTAAGAAAAACAATTTCCTTCTGTTTGATCATATAATTATAACTAATAAGTATTCCTTATTAGGTCGTAGCATGACGGTTCATTACATGATGTCATAGACAACTCCACTAAAGACAGAGAGTGATTGGGTAATTTTCATCTTATCCAATGTCAGTTGATTCCATTAGATGATTTTAATTTCCTTCCATTCTGTCTTTATTGTATGTCTTTGATGTTGATGTATTGATAACAGTTAGTTAACTGTCCCTGTTAAGAGAAACTTGAAATGATGGTAATGTCCTGATTTAATTTATGCAATAGAAAGAGTTTGAAAGAATCACATAATCAGATCAAGTCGCGATAGTGCTTGAAAACTATAACGTCAGTTCCAGAATCCATTCTAATAGTAGATGTAGTAGTGGTGTTTTAGAGTATTGTGTGACAGACTATGCTCTTGGATGAGAAGAAGGGAGCTCTGAAGTTGTCTGTTGTGATACAGCCATGGCAAGCTACTTACCCCTCTGTCGTGGCTGCCACATCCATCAGCGCGGGGTCATCACCTGGCCTGTTACCACCTGTCTGCTCTGTCACTGCCAATGCAATCTGTTAAGAAAATGAATGATGGAGGATCATCAACCTGCCTGGTACCAACAACAAACAATGCAATCTGGCCCTAATACAAATAAGGATGTTTATTACTTATGGTATGGGGTGGGAAGCATAGTAATCTATGCAATTTGTTGGTCGCCGATTCCTCCCCAGAATGTATTTGAGAAATATTTGATGATCCAATGTTTGTTGTTTTTGCTGATTGTTGTTAATTCTTGCTATTGACGTTCACTGGTTTATGAACAAAGCTTTTAACATTGTGAGTGCTTTGTCAATAGGTATCTGATAATCCATGGTGTGAAAAAGAGGAACACAAACACACTGTACGCACGCAACACAAGTACACGAGCTGCCATCTTAAATAACAACTCACATTTTCATTTAAGTCTGCAATTACCATTCAGTGAAACCCTGGCTCAGTCAGATCTGTAAACAAACCTATAATTAACCATGTACATGACTATGCATACTAATATAGGAGGATACATGCATAATTGCTGTACAAAGTAACATCATCACCCCTATTTATGTATTCTCACTGCACATACAGAAGGCAGTAATATGTAATAAATACCTGAATATCCAATTAATCAAGGATTTTTAATAAAAGTAAAGTGAATAGTATTTGCAGCTCTCTATACCAAGCTGCTTTATGATGAATAGCAGGCTAGTCTGCCAAGGTAAACAGCACTCCATTTCCCTCCCTGGATCTGCAACAATGTTACACGAAGGAGAGGAGAGGTAATGGATAATGTTAATCAATGAGGACAGTTCATTTTGGCAGCAACCCCCTCGTTGAGGTGTCTTGCATCATTGCTGTTGACAAGAGCTGCTTTGCACAATTTCGTTGCAGAACACAAGAGTAAAGGGTGCGCTATTTTATTTGGTCTAAGACATTATTTCTTTCTGGTTCCAGGGGCAGGGGTACGAAAGAGAACACTATATCAGGCGCCTGTCCCTCCTCCCCGTCAGACAAGGCTACGCGTTGACGGGTTCATCTACCGTTGAAGGAAGTGAAAAGAGCTAGGACTGATGGACCAGGGTAAATAATGCTGTGCCGCTCCTCTTTAGTTTACTCGTTCCTTTTTTCCCTGTTTCTCTAAATCTCTGTCTCTGTCTGTCTCCGTGCTGCGGTCGGAACGAGAGAGGTTAAAATCTAAACACACATCTAAATGCATTGGTACACACACATGTATGCAGGCTGGAACACACACAGACACACGCACATGCACGCACGCGCACGCACGCACACACACAATACACACAGCCTGCAGCTAAGTGACTATAGGAGCATGCACATAGTGGCATGATTTGACATTAATCTTTAAAGTGGATTATGGGGAAATTGCATGGACTTACTGCTGACCTAGCCCTCCTGGGATAACTAACCTATGCCCTCGTACATTCGGGCCTGAGGCCTCTCGAATAAAGGACGTCCTCACCTAGATCTGTTTTCATGCAACATCGCTATTGCTTCAAAGCACAATATTAGTTTAATACACTTCAAATGGAGTTTCATTCCTTCCCCCTCCCTGAAACAGAATGGACGCTGATGATTGGATTCCATATTAAACCTGTCGAGCTGGAAAGTCTATTAGATAGAGAATTATACTGGAGAACCAATGGTAAACATGACAGATTTGTGCCATTTCTCTTTTTTGTCTGTCTCCACACACATTGGCAAAGGCGGGTTCTTTATGAGGTCCATATTTGAGGGTTATGTGAGGTGTGAAAATGCCTCCTGTTTTTATGCCTCTTCCTGTTTTTCAAATGTCAGCATTTTTACAATTTCAATCAAATCTGGTTTAGGTCACGTTGAATTACCTTTAACTGTTAACATGATGAAGTGCGTATGCCACAATCGCTGGAGTTTCACCATACCACAAGTATAAAAGTATGAATATGGACATCGGTCAACTCAATGCTGCATGGAAAGCCAAACCAGGCTTTCCATTACATTGTTTCAGTTGATCTCTGCAGGTTCTGCTGAAATGACTGCAGGAAACAAATTCATACATGCACCGTAACGCAAACTCACAAAAAAAACGTTTTCTGTTACATGGAAACTTTTATTTGGTCATCTTTGCTCTGTAAAACTACTCTCTTGTCTGTACACTGTCTCTATTCCTCTTAAGCTCCACTCTAGTTTACCCTTGAGGCATCAGACTGAGAACATCAAAAGGTGTGTTAGAAAAATCGTTTAACTTTCATTCAGTTTTACAGAAGTCTTGTGCTTCTAGCATTGAATTTTTTTATATACATATTATGAAGAGTGAAAGAACAGAACTTTTCAGCTTTGTGCGAGAGCAAATGACGATAAGGCAAAAATCATATCCAAAGCAAGTGTTTTTTTTTTTGTGCGAGTGTGGCTTTGTGTGTGCACGTGTGTATGTGTTTTGTGTGTTTTTGTGGGTGTGTTTTTGAGTGTGTGAGTGCATGTGGCAGCATGTGTAATTGTGATTGTTTGTGTGTGTGTGTGTGTGTGTGCGCGCACTATAGAATACAAATATCTGTGAGTTTCTTTTGTTGTGTGCATGTTTGCGTATATTTTCTGCCTTTCCAATTAAGTAAGAAAATAATTCCATGAACAAAAACACACACACGACTGAACTTAACGCGCGTCTGAGCACGCGGGTGTGTCTCTCTCTCTTTGTATCGTCCGTATGCGCGTTTCACAAAACCGTCACGATTCATTTAATTGTATTCTGCTGTTATTCATGTCTATGAAATAACCGTCGTCCTTGGCAATCCCCGCAGTCTATTGAAGATCAGCTTCTGCTTTGCCACCCTGTCAACCATGAGACAGAGTGCCACAAAGCCACCTGTCAGCGTGCCGTGAAGAGGAGCACACGGCTGACCAAGGACTGACCGGGAGCATCTGTGCTAGTGTTTGTGTCTAATACGCTAATGAGAGCTGTCAAGCTGTCACATCACTCCGGCTGCCCTCAGGCCCTAACAATGGCACCTTCAATTTAGCTCTCATGAGTGACATTACCAAACATAAGCACAGAGAGAACGTACTCTTCTGCGCTCAGAGACCCAGAGAATAGAAAGGCGGACAGAGGCAACGCACACACACGTACACTTTTTTATTTTAACGCCAATTGGTTTATTAACTGTTTATTAACTGGAGTCACTGGAAGTAACTTCGACTGCCTATAGAGGCCAGTGTTGCTCATTAACTGTGATGGAAGGGTTGCCCCCCCGCCCCCCTTCAACAGATTTAGACACGTACTGAAAGATTCAACG
>OMKK01029546.1:0-14362 GCA_900302305.1 Polymixia japonica | reverse complement strand
GTAGTTAATATATTACTGTTAAGTATCCAAGAAAAGCATTGCACATCTTACAAAACATGGTCTCATGTTTTATGTTGTCCTTTCTCTCTCTCTCTCCCTCTCTCTCTCTCTGTATCTCTCTCTCTCTGACACACACTCTCTCTCTCTCTGTATCTCTCTCTCTCTCTCTCTCTCTCTCTCTCTCTCTCTCTCTCTCTCTCTCTCTCTCTCTCTCTCTCTCTCAAAAATTGTTCACACAAAATTGTCAAAACGAGAGAATGAAGTGTATCTCATGCACACAAACTAACAGAAACGAGGTATTAACAAGGTACATAACAAATATTTTGTTAGTTCAATGTAGTAGGCCTACATCATGGCCACGATATGATTTCTTTTTCGCCATGGCCAGTGCATCGCGCCGTACATTATTAATTGTTATTGTTTTTGATTCATGTAGGAGACAATGATGGATAGCGCCTTGCGTACCATCTCCTATATCGCAGACATTGGTAGTATAGTGGTTCTGATGGCACGAAGGCGCATGTCTCAGGCAACTTCACAGGACTGCACAGAAGCCCCTCTTTCCACCAGTGACGGGACGAGTCAATACAGGATGATCTGCTATGTCTTTGAGTCAGAAGATGTGAGTATTGGCTGCTTAACATCACGTGTACAACTAATGCTATGTGCTTCTCAAACTGTAAGCCAGTTTAGAATCCTAAATGTGTTTTTAGTTTTGAGTATTTGACTTGGCTAACTCATGCTTGGGGGTAAATAGTGTTTTAGTTATCATTTATTCTGTGGTCACTTAAACCAATTTGCTCTCTCTCACTTCCATGCTGTTGCCACCTGGGATAACGTTTTTGCTGAGTAGTTTTCCCCAAATCCTCCCCTTCCCATAGGCACAACTCATTGCACAGTCCATTGGTCAGGCTTTCAGTGTGGCCTACAGAGAGTTCCTCAGAGCCAATGGAATCAATCCCAAGGACCTGAGTCAGAAACAATACAGTGACATCATCAACTCCCAGGAAATGTACAACGATGACCTCGTCCATTTCTCAAACTCAGACAACTGTAAAGAGGTGTGACACATTTTTCTGCTGTTCATGTTTGACTGGTGACTGATTCATTCCTATAAACATGATTGACTGTACCAGAATGCCAGGTAAAGTGGCCCTATGACGCAAAATGTTTCAAACCTTGATAACGTTCTAAAGAAGAAGTGAAATTCCAATTTAGCTTGGAAATGACTGTTAGAACTGATATCCTTTGCATGCTTCCCTCTCGGTGTCTACCAGCTCTATGTGGAGAAGCAGAAAGGAGAGGGCCTTGGTGTGGTGATAGTGGAGTCTGGCTGGGGCTCCATTCTGCCCACTGTCATCCTGGCCAACATGCTGAACAGTGGGCCTGCGGCCCGCTCTGGGAAGCTTAGTGTTGGGGACCAGATTATGTCCATTAATGACACCAGCTTGGTGGGGCTGCCATTGGCTACCTGCCAGGGCATCATCAAGGTAGGAAGCATATTAGGCACCAGCCATTTTAGTGAATGACTGCACACATTAAATCCTTATGGAGTAATTAGGTTAGATAACATTTGATTTAATCGTTAAACCTTAATATCTTCAATGAGGCAAATTATAACGACAGTTATAGAAACTGAGTGACGCATCCACGTGCACATGCATTCACACAAATCTCTGTAAGGTCATTGTGCTTGAAGCATAGCGGTGTTTGATTTTATTTGTTCATATTTCAGGGGCTGAGGAATCAGGTGAAGGTAAAGCTGAGCATTGTTAGTTGCCCTCCTGTCACCACTGTCCTCATCAAGAGACCTGACCTCAAATTCCAGCTTGGCTTCAGTGTTCAAAATGGCATTGTGAGTAACGTAACGTCATTCAATTGCATATATCATTGACCTTAAACTTGAGGTCGGCCCCTTAAATGACAAATGCGTTTAAATGAGTGCGGGTCTTTTTATTTATGTGGGTCATACATTTTTAACCCTGGCTCTATGTGAGTCACTCAGTGTCCTCCTGTTCACCTGTATTCATTTAAAGCGGAAACACAATTATTTAGCGCAAGTTAATTTTAGAAACCTAGTGAAACCCACTCATGTTTCTGCACATTCTCAGATCTGCAGTCTGATGCGAGGTGGCATTGCAGAGCGAGGGGGCGTTCGAGTTGGCCACAGAATCATTGAAATAAATGGACAGAGTGTGGTTGCCATGCCACACGAGAAGATTGTTCAAACCCTATCTGTCGCGGTGGGGGAGGTGAGACCCCGACATTTCACAAAAAATGCAATTTTCACCACTCATACCAATCATTGCACCGTAATGAACAGCTGCTTAAACCAAATGTTAACATGCCGATGTGTTCATTTTTTTTTCCTTCGATTTTGAACTTTTTCTCCTATACCCTTGATTTTTTTACTGAAATTAAACACAGAAAATGCTGCGGTTTGTCTGCAGCAATGCAATTTAACAGTTACAGAGTAACTAGCCATTAAAAAAGGCATAGTTAATTATATTGAAAGCATAACAGAAAAGCTGTGAAATGTTCTCAAGCACACTGTCGTTTCTACAGTAGGGGCTTTGGGGGGCAGGGAGTTATGGTTTGCATTTAGATCAACTATTAGCCCTTTAAATTCAACATACAGGCTAAATGCAATAAATAGGGCCAATAATTTAAGTGAAATTACAAATTTATGAATAACTGACCAGGCAATCATTTGCGATTAACCAGCCTTAACCTGCCTCAGTACCGATGCCTGATTTTCATCAACAGTGCATTTTGTTTTTTTTTCTGTTTTCCATAAGTTCCCTTGATTTGTCACTTGTCTAAGGACCCGTTCTGTCAAATAGCTATCCAACCTATGTGTTGTTTCTTTCAAAGGCATAACGGCTTATTGCATATTCATCAGTAATGGGCTCGAAGTCTTTTTTTGGGGCAAAGAGGGAACTGAATTAGCTCTGTATTTAAGCAATTTAATTATGCCCTTGACTGGATAATTGGGCACTTAAATTGACAATGTAGTCATCGCTTTGTGCTTCTCTCTCTGCTATCATCTCTGCCTCCCTGCTAGATCAACATGAAGACCATGCCTGCAGTGATGTTCAGATTGCTAACAGGACAAGAGACTCCCATCTACATATAGAGACTTTTACCCCTTTCACACCAGATTAGTGACCCACAAAATACATGGGTCGACCATCAGTGTGTAAGTTGACCCCGCAAAACTACCTGGTCAGGACCGTTCTGCTTGGTGTGAAAATTCAGCGCTTAACCTGTGTCCCTCCACGTCTGGAGCATCATGTCGTCTGCAATGTTGAACACAAAATCTAACACGCCTGCTTTGATGACTTTATAAGGTGACAGCCCGTGGGTCATTCCCATGTATGAGGCTCAGTATGAATAGCCTTCTACACGGGATATGCCTGGATCCGTATACCATAATCCTCCGTCTTGTGTGTGAAAGGGGTATTTGACTCTGCATGGAATACCCCACTATAGTTCTGCATGTCTAGCTATGTGGAAAGGATGGACAGGGTGGCTCAGTGGGATAAGGAAAATTTATTTTTCTATCATTTTATTTTTGGCCTCCTGTTCCAATGCTGAAAAGAACATCCGGTTGTCATTGTCAGGTTTTATCTTGAATTACATTGTCATAATGGCCTCATAATGTGAATAAGCTGTCTATAGTGTATGTGAGTTTTTGGTATGGAAGAGAGGTAAATATAAGGTCATTATTATTTTCTTATGAAGCAACAAAATAGTACATTTATTTTTTATTTACTCATTTTTATAATGTGTATGGAGTGTAAAATGTAATTCTAGTGTAAATAGTTTGGTTTACAATAGGGATTGGTTGGAAAGGCCATATTATTCCTATATGCATGTTACTTAATATATTATAACGTATTATAAAGAATTACTGACAAGGCATTCAGTCTGACATGACAAACTGTCAAGTATTAAAAGAAGATGATTTGCTTTAAAAGGCTCATGGGCACTGAACTGTGGATATTATGGTGATGCTGAAGGCCAAAGATACTACTTCTCTTAGAAGACATATTGGTGATCATCACCTTTACTGTAAGGTATAAAAATGTATCAAAATGTACGATATGAAAATGTACTAGATGAATGTATTATCCAACGTAAAGAATACAGTGTCACTGCTGAACACAATGTTGATGGATTCTTTTTTTATTAAGATAAAGTTGGAAAAAGTGTTTACAATCAGGCAAGCTCTAGAACGTATTTGTTGCCATTTGAGATTAATAATTACATTTACAAAGCAGAATGGCTTACATCCTTCCTCTCAAATTTTCACATTTATTGACACTTGAAAGTGGGGAGGAAGCATCAGAGAAAGCTCAACTTTGAACACTGCTTGGCAACATAGGAAGGAACATATTTGCACCATGACAGTCTGCATGTTTAACAAGAATTCCTGAATAGGCTATTCAAGATCAAATGAATTAATATCAAACAGTCCAAAATATTAATATTTTACTTGTTTTTGCCTTATTCTTCATTGAGACAACAACAGAGTTCAACAATGACAGACCTATAATCCACATTGACCAAGACATTGTTTGCATCCCATACAAGTTTATATTGTATTTATCGCAATTTAAACATGACAATGTTTATAAAACATTTACAAAATGTTTATAGCATTCTATTATTTACATTATTTTTACACAGAAATTACAAGCTCACATAGGTTATTAAAACTGGTCGTATGCGACATTCCACCTGTAACACATTCACCAAAATATTTTCAAGTATTGGCTGGAAAGGCTGTCTAAGGGAATCCTGGACAGCTTCATATATGTTCCTGAAACACAGAGAAAAAATATGTAAATAAAAAAAATATTCTTACTACTTACTCACTACTACTTACTTAATACTATTAGTGCTTTGAGGACTTAAAAAAAGACACAAAATGGTGACCACCATAGAAGTCACCCTCACACGTTTATCCTACATCCATCTCTGTAAATGCTGCGGTGGCTATTACTCTGTTTCAGAGTAGACATGAATAGGTATTTCACTTAACAAATCTCATATCTATTAAATGAGAGGCTTTGAAACCATTTGTTGGACCTTCTTACTGCTGGAAAGAAAACCAAATTTTAATTTCCCAAGCAATTCCAACTGGAGAAGGAGAAATGGTGCTGGATTAGTAGCTATTTACAAAGAGTACAAATTGGAACTATACGATGGCTACATTTGTACCACATTTCAAATCCACGCGCCAAAAAGTAGTATCAGGGTCAGCCACTTACCAAAGTGACTACCGACGTCAAAGGTGTACTGGTCACTCCTTCATGGAAAATTGAATTCAGGTAACCCTCCCCATAACAAATGTCATCGTCTTCATAACTGTCAACACCAACACTGAAAGCCTCTTTTATCTTCTCAGGTATCAAACATTCCAACAGCACCACCAGGACGCCAACGACAGCACACAGGACACCTGGAAACCATTTCAACCAATAAGTCATTACTCTCTTGTAGCCTTTATATGTGTGACTAACGTACGAAACATCTGAACGAGTTTCATATTCGATATTGCGGTAATACGAAGTACGCTTCTCGTTATGCATCACAGATGTTTGCGGGAGTAGCTCCTATCTTTACCTGTGGCAAGCGCCAACCAGAATGAATGGCTGTACTCTGCCTCAAAGGAACCAGTTCCTATGGAGAAAATGCATTGTGGCAAATTCATGATGGTGGAGAAGGAGGCCATGGAGAAGAAGATGAAGCCAGCAGTGACCATCATCATGTAACCAGCATACAGAATGACCGGCATAGACAGCAGGATGTTGGCAACAATCCAGCAGCAAAACGCGGTCCTGTGGAAGCATAAATGTGCGGCCATTTTAAATTCTATTTTTTGAAGTCTGCTGAAAACAACAGGATATTCATGTCATTTCAGATTATGTGTGATCTATTGTTTTACCAGAGAGTGGCAGAAGCATATCGTCCGGAGTATCTGTATTGAAAGATGAGGCCACATGGGCTGTTGAGGGTGAATTTCTCAGCAATGTACAGGATGGGGTTTGGTAAGCCCTTCTCCAAGGCTTCTTCATAGTCTTTTTCAATGCTGTCCTGCCAACTAAACACCTCATTGTAGTCTATGGTCTCATTGAGTTGCATTACGGGACTCCCTGGGTGACAAGAAAAGGGGCAAGTAAATGTATAATCTGTTCTCATAATGAAAATGGAAGTGTTTAGTACAATGACACATTTGTCTCTATCTAAATGCTGATAAGATTAGGTAACCCAGACTAAGACAGAGCGACTATACAAGAGTTCATCTTCCACTAATACTGTATATTATGACACACATACCTCAAATTCATAAACAAACAAACAAAAAAAACAACTATATTACTCTTGTGTCTTGCACTGGCGTCATCCTACACGTTACAGTCAAAGCATTTACACTTTTTGAAAGGAAACTGCAGGAACATTTTTATTATACTACTGAACAAAGGTCTCAACCAGAGATCTAAGTCACACAAAACATCAGAGGCGCCGATGTATAGGTGTATACTGCCCTAACTATCTGTCTTCACAAAAGAGAAAAAGGACTCACCTCTCAGTGTCACATTAATGCCATAGAGTCCAACATGCAGGCCGATCTCAGCGCTAACCACTGCACTGCTGAAGGACTTATAGGTGGCATTAGTGGTTGTTCTGGCCTCTGCCCAGTCATTAGTAAAGTTGAGCGCTGGAGGAAAAGGATGATGATAAAATAATGAATCGTTAACCGTGACGGTGACATGAAACGGAAGACCAACGATATCGTTGACTATAATTCAATATTCCTGATGATTTCAGAGGAGAATTTCCAAACTCACCCACTATCACGACTCCTATGAATAAGCTGGTTATTATTCGAAACATCCAGAGCAGCCTCTAATAGAGAACAGAATACAATAGAGTCCATGTTACGTGTCAGAATTCACACAGACTAGAATGCAATAGAGTAAGGACATACAGGTAAATTACATTAGACTGTTTCCTTATGTTTCAATTTTTACACTAATTCTTAAGTTAGACATCCTATTAAACACAGAGGAAGCGTAACAGTTTATCTGATGGACTGTACTTACCGACTTCCCTCGTATCCCTGGCAGAATGAGAAGGAAACTGACTACGAGCACAAGGAAAACCAGAATAATGGTAAGCAGTTGGCCACTAAAGATGAAGGAGGTCCTTTGTAGAGGGTAGAATGGGTAAATGTCATCGTAGAAAGTCATCTTTCCTCCAGATCTTGCAAAGTAGAGCTGAGACCAGACAGTGTAACAGAGAAGACAGTGTTAGCAGTAAGGCTCTCAGTTACCTCCAGATACAGCGATAGGAGCTGTTGTTCTGTACAGTAGATAGGAGATGGTACATTATTACCTCTGTGTAACATGGCACGTTATCAAGAATCTAAATGTCTGAATGCAAACCGATTTTACTGTGCATGTCTGTAGATACCTCAATCAATGAAAATGGCAGATGCCAATAAAGCAAACGTCTATGCAATTCTATAGTCATAGGACCATATAACGCAGGGTAATATAAATAGACAATTTGAACTTCTTCCTATTATTCATGAAAAACACATGAAATGAATGAAACGTTTCAAAGCACCAAATAAAACAGATCCTTGAAACATGCAAAAAGTCAAAAAGTCAAATCCAGAAAGAACTTTCTCACCTGAAAGTTGAAAGATCAGGATAGCAGAGGGACGGAAAGTGTGAATGTTGGAGCGACATACACTTCTTTTATACCACTGGACTCTTTTGTGTCACTCGGGAGGAGGATGGATTGATTTGAATCCTTTGCAAAAGAGGTGTGAGCCAAAGATGATGACCATTCGCCTTTAGGCAACACAGGTCACATGCAGTTCGTGATAAGCTCTAGAACACGTTGGATTTATTAAGCTATTGCACCATCTGCCATCTACAGTAGTTCACCTGTAGCCTACTCCCCTGTGCACGAATAGGCTACATTTCATCCTCTAATTGGGTAAGCTAAAACAATTATATCTTCTTTTTTTTAATGAAAAGTAGAATGGTTGACAAAAGAAGAACACAATCCTCCGAGTTGTTGTCTGCCTATAACTTTCCGGTTTACACATCTGGCCAAAATGTACAGTGCTAAACCTTTGCAACACTATTCAATCACCGCGACTTTAAAGGCGTCACATGTTGCAGCACGCTGGGTCGCTTGGCGTTAATTAGACTGCAGCTTCTAACTCAAATATTTGCTAAATCAATCAAACGTCTGTGATTACGATCACGTGGATCAAGATAAATAGTAAAGTTATTGTAATTTACCTTGACCTTATCTTCACATATTCTAAAAGTCTTGAGAGCGACTCTCGACTGAACGGCGGGGCTACCCTGAAGCGCATCTCTCGGATCAATGGATTTGCGTAAAGGTTTTTGGAGTCTCTCAGCCGTGGTGGGCTTGGTGCTTGTCGTAGGACGTAAGTGGACTAAACTATTTCTCATTGCATTTCATTAAAACCACACACTGGATGTTGCATCTTTAAACAGCCTATATTAACGCCGATTCGTCAAAAAAAATACTGTTATCCTATTTAAAAAAAACCCAAAAAAAACAAACTAGAATAATGTTTTTGTTTCACTTGAACAGATTCGCATTCTGCAGTAGACTGGGAAGTGCCGCGATGTGACGGCTGGTACAACAGTCTGGGATATCCTAAGCGAGGAGCGGTCGGTAAGTTACAGCAGTGTGTGTGCAGTAGAAGATCATACACGAGTCTTACCGTTGTTGTTGTTGTTGTTGTTGTTGTTGTACGTGCTAGGTTCACGTCTTGTGCGCCTTCTGCCCGCACGCTACGCCGACGGTGTCTACCAGCCCATTCAAGAGCCGCAGTTGCCAAATCCTCGAAGAGTCAGCCGTTTGCTTACAAGAGGCCCTTCTGGTCTACCCTCATCAAACAACCAAACGGTGCTCTCCGTGTTTTTTGGTAAATATGCCATCCATTGTCGTTTTTATTGTAATCGCATTAAGATATCATCAAGTTTTTCATAAGTGGGCAAATTATATAATGACTCGGCAGACCCCCAAACTGCAGACCCCAAAATTCTGGATTAACACCTTTCTTTTGTTTTACATCTTGGTTTGATCCCCCGTGTTGCACCTTGTACATCAAAGGGAACATTTCTAAATTTCAACATTACCCGTTGACTATAATTTCAATAATTGAAAGGTGATTGAAACCTTAAATTAAATCACAATTTTTTTACTCTAACTTTCCAGGCTACCATGTTACCTTTGAAATTTTTGACTCAAGACTTCCTGGATGTCCTCCTGAGTTCATGAATATTCCAATTCCAAGAGGAGACCCTTACTTTGACCCATCTGGCACTGGCAATGTTCTGCTTCCATTCCATAGAGGACCTTGGGGCAAAGAATCTAGCCAGAGTCCCAATAACCCTCGTACACAGGTATGGTTGACTGAATAGTTGTGCTGTGACACTTGGCATTGTAAAAAATGTTATATCTCAAAATGTATAGTGGCCTGTGATCCTACAGAAGAAGGCTGTAAAAATAAACAATGTCAGTAATAAGCTATATTCTGTGCTCAGTTTAACATTATGTGATCTTACAGTTCGATTTCGCAACTCATAAGATTTCTAAACTAATCAATACTATATAGGTGAACCTGGTGACAGCTTGGATAGATGGCAGCTCCATATATGGTCCCTCCACTTCCTGGTGTGATTCCCTGAGGAGTTTCTCTGGAGGCCTCTTGACTTCGGGCTCCGAGTGGAACATGCCAAAACAGGGTGGGGGGCGCTTTCTCATGTGGAGTGCTGCTGACCCCTCTACAGGGGATCATGGAGCCCAGGGCCTCTATGGTGAGATATTTTATAATTATTTACTCCAAACCAGACCAGGGTAAAACATTTTGGCAAATAATTCTTAGTGTTTTATTTTAACCACATCAGTTTGCCAGATGGGTGGGGCTTAGCACATCAGGACACTTGAGATAGTTTCAGGTAAGTTTTCAGTTACAGGAAGTATATTAAATTCACTTGCAAATAATTTTCTGAGATTGTCTTTCTGGTACTTATTGCATTATAATATGAGACAGACTTCACCCATCTGGTGCTCCCACGTGGCACACCAAGCAGGTTAAAACAGACACTAAAAAATATTTGCAAATGCTATTTCACCCAGGGGCAGTTTGGACATGGTTACGGTGGCTATGGCAAGCGGCTCTACCTGACGTGTGTTATGACTCTATTGTGTAAATGGGTTGTCACACTCACCACAGTAAATCCTTGTCTCTATAGCAAAGAAGATGCACTACAGCTGTCCTGAAACCAGTGTTTTGTTGCTAGTGTTGTTAAACGTGTAGTAGTTATTATCCAGGGCGGTGTTTCAGGATCTTCTCCTGTAGTCACCACTCTGTTGTCAAGTCCTTGAAAACAAACACCCAAATTATCATTCAATTAGTGGTCAGAGATACTCCTCATGCAATGGAAGTATGAAACTATACCAATAAGGTACAGTATATTTCTTAGATATAGTCTATAGATATAGATATAGATACAGTATTAGTCTTTGAGACAGTACTCTGTAGCATGCATATAATTCTGTCTGTACTGGATTTATTGTGTTGTAACTATAGCAATAGTATAATACGATTGAATAGGAGCATTTCATATAGTTTGTGATCTCTTCTGTGTCCAGAGTTGGGAAATGCCTGGGCCAATGAGAACATGTTCACGGCAGCAGAGGGGATTATCTGGTTTCGCTACCACAATTATGTAGCCTCCAAACTGCATGAGGAACACCCGGAGTGGTCAGACGAAAACCTGTTTCAAAATGCCAGGAAGACCGTGGTGGCCACATTCCAGGTATAAGGAAAAGTCTCCATCTAATCCTCTCACTACACAGCTGTTGACTTCATTTTGCAATGGAAAGAGTGATGTTGCATCAACGACCAGGTGGTCGTGATTTTCTGGATGAAGTGGTTTTAGTTCTAGAGTGATTGCATCACTTCTCACCTGTTTAATAAGTGTCGTTCTATCCTATGCACAACCAGTTCAGAACCATGTTACACTCATGTCAATTTGTATTTTTTCACTAGGCTTTATTTCAGAATATTGCTTCACATTTGCATTTTGATTTTATTTTTACTGCTTTTTTCAATAGAATGTTGCCCTCTATGAATGGCTGCCCAGTTACCTCACAAAGAGGGAACTTCCTCGTTACCCAGGTGAGAAACAAAAAGAGTTTGTACGTATAAGGGGAGGAGAAGAAGTAACACACTGTTGACCACAAGCCATGGTTAGGTGAGGTTACCTCCCATGGTAATGTACAAATGAGTGCTCAGTCAGCAAAGTGTCAGGCTAGGGTGCACTTTCTGCTGAGTAAGCAGCTAGAATTGAAGTAGGTTAGAGGGGAAATAGCCAGATGAATCCAATCAGTGTTATTCGCTCTTAATTTTGGCGTACGGAATTTTCTTCCTCGCCTTGGTAAGAGGCATGAGTTACGATGGTTGTCCGTATCGAGGATGTTTCCACAGTATTTCCTTTGAGTTATATTACACAGCATTGATTTTGTTGCTGCCTAAATTGTTTCCATTATCGTTAATATCACTAAATCACACGGTGGGTTCTGCATCTTATACTTTTTTTCTGAATGCAGGTTACCAGAAGTTTGTTGACCCAGGAATCTCTCCTGAGTTTCAGGCCGCTGCCATACGCTTTGGTATCACTATGGTCCCACCCGGTGTTTACATGAGGTACTAGTTTTTTGTGTCTCTACTATATTCTGAAAACTCAAAAAAAGAAAAAGTAATTTGTTATCAAACTGGTATTGTGCAGATTTTCAAACACAATCTGAAATACAGCATGGATTTTTTTCACAAGAATAGATTTTAATACATAAACAAATTTGTTGGCTACAGAAACAGAACCTGCCACTTTCGGACGATTGTCAACATAGACGGGAGCTCATCACCTGCGATGCGTGTTTGTAATAGCTTTTGGAAACGTCAGGTAGGCTATATCACAATCATACGGGTACATTTTCAAAGAAAGGCAGAGCAGAATATGGGAGTGAATGGACAGGTGTCCTCACTCAGACATGCACGATTGAAGAAATGTGTTTTGCTGTTATTTCTGTTTCATAGACTGCTTTTCTTTGGAGGTAATACTATTTTGGGACTGAAAAGTAAAAAAAAAAAAAAGTTATTCTTTTCATACAGGTTTGAAAAAATGTAACCGACATTCTCAATTGTCATATAGGAACTATACATAAGGAGGACAGGCTATGTTCTACATACTCCTCCAACGTTTGGTATGGACAGGGCACAGACAGTGCACAATCAGGAGCCATGATGATCTATGATAACCTCTTTTCAAAATAGCTCTGTAAAGAATGAGTGAATATGGCTTCAGGCATAAGTAAATGGACTGTATTTACTGTATATAGGGCTTTTGTAGTCTACCGACCACTCAAAGCGCTTTACGATACCTGCTTCACATTCACCCATTCACACACTGATGGCAGAGGCTGCCATGTAAGGTGCCAGCCTGCTCATGAGGAGCGGTTAAGGGTTCAATCTTGCTCAAGGACGCTTCGACGCGCTCTCTGGAGAAGCCAAGGATCGAACCAGGAACCTTCCGATTACTAGTCGACCCGCTCGACCTCCTGAGCAATGTCTCCGCGCACAGCAAATCTATGCAGCGCATAAAATAAAATCCAACCTGAACTGTAAATAAAATAAACACATAACAATTTACTCTGTACAGTTTTGCAATGCAACTCGGTGAGTGACAGGTGGCAACAAACAGTAACCACAGATAAAACAGTGACTAACACTGTCCAGCCAATGATATGATGCGGTTCACACATTTACGCAGCCAATCAGTGTCATTAACAGCTTTACGCGGACGTGCCGCTGCGTCGCAGGTTAGCTAACGGTGTGGCGGAGTTAAGAGATGCTGCCAACCCCTTACTATGGTGGCACATCCACTCATCAAGCCAAAGTAAAAAAGAAATACGGTTCTTTTAAGATGGAATGGCTGTCGGGAGTATGTGCGAACAGAAGAACAAGAAGTGAAACTGGGTGAGATGACTTGGGGCTGATTCCAATTGTGTTTATCCGGATTACGCAGAAATGTGATCAATTTTAAAAACTGGGAAATTATGTTACAGCGTTTACGAGCAGTACACGTCCCCTCCAACCCCACCCAACCCAACCCCACGAAAAATTAGTGGGAACATTGGTCCTGAGACATGCCGTCCCATAAGCCTATGATGTCCTTGCATTCCTTTGAAACTCTTTCTGATAGCATCTGTTAGCTGTTTTAAAATGCAGAGCGGATACCCCTGATATACTACATATTAATTCTATGGTTATACAATAACTAATCTATCAATCATTCTACTACAATAGAGTCCCAATGTGAAGTCAGCCAAGGACATAGATGACCTCATCATGGGCATGGCCTCCCAAATTGCAGAGAGAGGAGACAATGTTGTTGTGGAAGACCTAAGAGGTTTTTTCAATCCTTTTTACCCATGTTATGTACTATATCTCCCCTTATCACTCAACACGTATTCAAGTTATTCATTGTATTCATAGTTCTGATCTGATTTTTACCCTGCCAGACTACATGTACGGTCCCCTCAGGTTCTCCCGGTCAGATCTGGTGGCCCTGACCATCCAGAGAGGGAGGGATTTTGGCCTCCCTAGCTACATTCAGGTTAGACGGGCTCTGGATCTGCCTCCTGTAAAGACATTTGAAGAGATTAACCCAGAGCTCAACAGTACCAACCCACAGGTAAAAGCTAGAGGCTCCCAAAGCACTGATCCCAAACCAGCTTACCCCAAACAAATGCGGATCCTTTGAGATACATTAACTACATAATCAAATTTTATTCAAATTCTGTACATAAATCAAGATGTATTCTGTACGCTGTTCTTACAGCTGCTGCGAGATATTGCAGAGCTGTATAACGGAGATATCTCCAAACTGGAACTCTTCCCTGGAGGACTACTGGAGGCTTTCGATGGTCCAGGTCCAGTTTTCTCCACCATCATCTTGGACCAGTTTGAGCGCATCAGAAATGGGGACCGCTTCTGGTTTGAGAACAGACAGAATGGGTAATGGCCTCTCAAACAGGAATTTCCAAATGAAAATAGCTGTGACATAATCTCATTATATTTGGGTATATATCGTATATATATATCGTCCTTTACAGGAAATTCATTTTTTAATTTCCTGTAAAGGACGAAATAAACTAAACTAAATATATACCCAAATATAATGAGATTATGTCACAGCTATTTTTTTTTTTTCATTTGGAAATTCCTGTATAT
>OMKK01029544.1:0-15041 GCA_900302305.1 Polymixia japonica | reverse complement strand
GACACACAGACACACACACACATACACAGAGACACACACGCACACACACACACATACAGAGACACACATGCACACACACACACATACACAGACACACACACGCACACACACACATACACAGAGACACACACGCACACACACACACATACACACACAGGCATGCACAGATGCTAGCGTTTTTCACACCGAATCTGCCTGATTGCAGAGTGAACCAGCCAGGCCGATTCAATGTGCCATTTCGCATGGTGAAAACCCCACAATAAGAATTCTTTTATGTGTGCTTTTATAGAGGTATAATTCAACCATAAAAGCTGCGCTGTTCTAGAGGGCACAAATAAAACAACAACCAAGAACAACTTAAAAGAGACAAAGGAAGAAATCTAAACAACCCCTAAACCTCTGTGTGATTATGTGGGTTGCCTTTGAGTTTCAATTTAATTAAATTATGCTAATGCTATCTTTACACAGCCACATATGGTTTTATAAACAAGGCTACAATATAATGTCTTTGAACGTTTGATTAATAGAGGCCACATGAGAATCACAGTCATTGAGTAAAGATAATATGTGTTATGCAACTGTGCATTACTGTAATAAGAGACTGATGGCTGTTGACAAAAAGGGAATCTTTAATTCTCACAGCTGCAAATTCAAAAATGACAAATTAATTCTAGTCTGTTGCGCACAGTCAACAACAGATATCCGGGCTACCTAAAATATAGTTTCTTAGATTTCTAGGACTGGTTACATGACCTAACTCTTACTACATCGGTTAACAGACAAACTAGTTTTAGATCAATCAGTTTTTCACATGAAAAGTTTGCCTCTTTAATAACTAGTAACGTCGATAGGGTCAGGGGATCTGACCATTGATCCTAGATCAGTTATCTGATTAGTAGACACTTCATGTGCCTTGATCTTTAGACGCCCATTAAATACCCTGTAGTTGAAATACCCGCTGGCAACCTCTTTCCCATACATGTACTTAAAAACACGCATCTGTCTGATTGAATAAAAGCAGGCCCAGAAGTAAACTGAAAGAGAAAGCTTAAAACAGTAAATACTTACATGTGGTCTCAACTCCTTTGAGTGGCTCACTGCTCTCCTCTCCCACCACGGAGTAGACGTTGACCAGGTACTCTGTCAGAGGGTCGAGGCCCTGGAGAACCACGGTGGTCTCTCTGCCGTCCACAAACACCTAACGGCAAGGGAAACATTAGAGGATGTCAAATGTATGTGTGTGTGTGTGTGTGTATGTGTGTGTGTGTGTGTGTGTGTGTGTGTGTGTGTGTTTGTGTGTGTAAATGTGTGCCTGGTTGTAGGTAAGCTCTGTTAGAGAGATAAAGGGTGGTCTGAGAAACCATTATAAACAAGCATGAAATGGGTTCTCAGGAACGATATTCAATTAAACTATTTTCAGCATTGGTATAAATGACTTTTTATTGAATTCCTATTGAAACCACAAAACCCTCTGACCAAACTGTTGGATCCAGACCCAGTGTCCACTTCAATTCCAGATCCTCAAACAAAAATAAAACCTCATCCACTACGTTCACTAACAAGCAAAACCTTTGGAGCTGGAAAAAAACAAACATACCCTTGTGTAATTGGATTCAGATACTAAAAAATGATCTGTTCCACACATTCTGGAGCCAGGTCCTGTCTGACGGAGCTAGAACATATGAGAATTGATTTTTATTTGCTTTCTAATCCTCTAAACTGAAAGCTGTATGTTTTTATTGCCTTGCCCTCAGTCAGATCTTATAGTAATTATAGACACCCATACAGCAGGAGTCCAAAACAAACTTGAATGGCTGGAGTGGAGTGGTTTCCCTCAGCCACAGCCGGTCAGGGGACAGAGCTGAGCCAAGATCTCCTCAAAATCTAACTCCAAGAGGCACTACACTTCCCATAATGCTCTGCGGGACGATACAACAAGTGGCACGGCAGCTGCTTCTGGAGTCGCGGTGTAGTAAGGTATGTGGCACGTAAAGGTGTGTGTCTATACCTGTTGTGGGCGTCCGGACACGGTCATGTACTCCACGCGGTACTTCTCCACTGGGCCTTCAGGGGCGGTCCAGGTGGCTCGGAAGGAGTAGTGGGTTACATCCGATGTCACCAGGTTAGTGGCCGCCTCGGGCATGTCTCCTTTTCAGGTGTAAGAAGAGAGAGAGGGAGGAACTGTTACGTGACCGCAACTGTGAACTTGACAGTACGTATCCTTCGGCAAGAGTATGAGTTACTGCTTTTTCATTCCAATGCTTAAGCTGGCGATCGCTGATTTGGAAGTGCTTACATTTCACAAAGAATTCATGCCCAATAGATATTCAGTAGGTCCTGAAATACGCATAACCCACGCAACCTCATACGCTACTAGGTACATAGAAGGTCATTTTATCCTTCACCAGCTTATTAGCTTAGTTCTGCAATAGCAAGGAACTAAAAACCTAGATATGATGACGTATGAAAACACGAGATACCCCTTCCGTAACGAATCCTAATAGAAACCCTTTTTCCACTAACAGAGGCTGCAAGGCCACATCCTCTCCGAGAAGTCCCTTTGGCCTACAGTATCCAATAACAGCTCTTTAATATGATTAAGAAACAGACAATTTCCCATTCCAGAGAGGCAGAAAGAGCCTTCGGGGGGGAGAGGGGATCAACGTTCATTTCCAGGGGTTGGCCGGCTCTTAGCTTCTAGTGTTACCTTCCATGGTGGGCCAGAAATGTAGTAACTGTCTGTGGGTCCGGGATACTCTAGACTGTTTATACTGTATATCAAGTATTCAGGAACAGTGTAGTCGGCTTACAGTGTATATGGTTGTTATTGTTTTATTTAAGTTAAAAGGCCATTACATCAATAGGTCAAGACAAGAGGTCATGTAAACAAACTTCGTGTAGCCATGTTACTTCAACTAAACGTTTCTTGTGGTTAAATTACAGTGTCATTAGTTGATGATCTACATCAATTCTCTGTTTCCTTCATTATGTATTTCAGCTGTGTACATAATTCTGATGTGAGCTGATTTATACCTGGTCCCTTGACGCTGTTACAGAGGTTGTCTGTAAGGCCGTCCACGATGTCCAGCAGGAAGGAGAAGTCGGCTACGTTGTACATGTGAATCTCCTCCGGGTCAGAGGCAATGGACCTCAGTTCATTCTCATCAGCGTTCTTTACACCTTAAGAACGGCAACAGAGTCAGAGGTAATTAGGTATTTTCTCCTCTGAGAGGTGTGGGGTGAATGAGATTAGATTGAAGAGAGCTGACAAGTAAGATATTAGATATTAGATAACATATTAGATTAGGTATTAGAAGTCAAGATTATTCACACTTTAAAGGGTTCACTCATTTTGAACTAAAGCCCAGTGAAAATTAACATCAATAATCTTAACTTACCGATGGCATACAGCTCAATGCCCTGGTCACGCAGGTTCTGAGAGTTTGCGATAATGTCATCCTGGGACTTTCCATCAGTAACCAGTACACCGATCTTACGAGAGTTGGGTCGCATCCCAACATTCTCTTTGAAATTGTTCTGGAGAATGTAGTTCAAAGCCAGACCTGCAGTGAAGACACAGTCCTTCATTCATCACTCTGACTGAAAATCAGTCTACTGTTTCTCTGAGGCCTTTCCAGCGAGCATCTACACAAGCATCATGATGAAGCACGTTAAGCAGGTTCACAGTGTATTTGTTTTCAGTTTTAATTTAATTTAGCATAGCACAGAAATAGAAATTGCTTTGTCTCACTGTCCAGGTATTGGGTATGTACAGAAAATAAATATGGTACGGTACCAGTCATGGTGTTGCCTCCTTTGTAGGGCAGGTTAGCCACAGCCTCCAACAGTGAGTCCCTGGTTCTGTGGGTGTTCAGGTGCCACTCAGTCTTGGGATCCCCACTGTACTGGGCCAGACCTGCAGCAGTCAGAACAAACAACCTTTTGTCAGATATCGGCCCCCCAAACCCCCATCGCAAACAGACAATACTGAGTGATACTGAGTGATATTGACTTTGAGTCGTGTGCGTTTTAAGCGGACCCACCGATCTGGACCCTGTCAGTGCCGATGTCGAATACTCCCACCATGCGGGCGATGAAGGCGCGGATGGTCTTGAAGTTGAGGCGTCCGATACTCCAGGAGCCATCAACCAGCAGCACAATGTCAGCCTGGGCCTTGGTCTTACACATCACATCTGAGAGGTCAACGCAGAGAGGGGGTTAGGGATTGCAGGAAATCATCCGCCGTTCCAAATGAGACGCAGTTCCATGTACAATCAACATCGACAAAATAGTGTATATAGTCGAATATCATGGTTTAGAGGTGCTCAAAGATGTGTGAGAGGTGAAAGAAGGTACAGAAGGTCCATGAAACAACATGACATTGATGGCATTTAACACACTGACCGCCTAAAACCAAAAACATTTACTAAACAGAAAACACATCCTTTTATTATTTTCTTCACAGACAAGCAGTAAAACATTCTCTTTTTTCCTCCTGTTCTCATCCAATTTTATCAGAGCACGTGTATTTTCCAGGTCTCGTCTTTCCGTGTCCAGGCGTTTTTCTTCCTTTCTTTGCTTCTGAGGACAGTTGTTTTGTTTTATTTCAGAGATGCTCCTGAGCTGGTCCGAGGAGACGGTCGGGGGAACACCATCCCCGCTGACCCGTGATATACGATGGGGTCTCCTTTGTGAGAGATTACTGTGCACTCCGTAGCGGCACGGTAGCGCTCTGTTTCTGTTTTCCAGACACCTGCACGAGGAAAAGGAAGGCATCCCGTCCGCAGCGCCTAAAGGAAAGCTGAAGCAGATGCACTAGGGGAATAGGCAGACGTTGTGCAATCTGTCACTGTCTGCAATTGAAAACAGGTTACATGGTGTTTGATTCCTTTTTATGTTCTTTCCCCTCCTCTCCCCAAAAGAGAGAGACAGGCAGGCAGGCAGACAGACAGACAGACAGACAGACAGACAGACAGACAGACAGGCAGGCAGACGGACAGATAGACAGACAGACAGGCAGACAGACAGATGGATGGACGGACAGACAGACAGACACTGAATGGGCACTGAAATATGTCTGATAGGTTCATTCCAGTCACAGAGCCCTAATAAAGAATATTTACACTTGTGGGGAGAAAGATGTTTATCCTGGCCAGCAAAATTGTACTTGGATGATTACAATGAGCGATCACCCGCCACTCAACAGAAAGTCATTTCCTTTTGATAGAGTAAAGATACTTAAAGGAAAACAATATGATATGTAATACGATAGAAACTGTGGATATTGAGTTACATCTCAGTTAGGAAGTTTTTGGGACACCCGGAATCTCCTTTGCAACGATAGTTCAAGGTGACTGTTGGGAGGTAATAGCTAACCCTGGTGAGAGCAGGATTCTGTCGTCTGTTTTATCTAACCAGAGCTGGGCTGATTAGATAAAACAGCTGTATGTGAATCCGCTCCTTATTAGGAGGGCCGCAGCGGAACGGTCAAGCTGACCTCTCCGCAGCTTTTCATCCAATACATAACATTTTCCCTTCCCTCACACTTACTGCCTGCTGCTCTGACTCGCAAGGCTATAAAACATTTTATAATTGCAAACAGATTATAGGTTTGTGGGGCAGGTCTACCCCTGGCCGTCACTGGACCTGACATAAAATAGAGTGCCAATGTGACACAGTGAAGAACGCAAGAAAAGGCAGACAGATGGAATTGCCGTTACTTCTGCTATTTCGCAAGACAATTAGCTTTGAGGAAAGGCATTTAGCACAACTCATCAGCTTTTACAGGCTGCGGGATTAGAGTGTATTTTCCTAAGTAAAAATCGACTATGCGATACACTTCTCCGCTGTTTGAATGCTGCTGCCCAAAGACCCAACATATATAAGGCATTGCCTTAAAAGGGGTGAGCGAGTTCATGATATAAAGGTTAAAATCCTATTAGTCATTAGTGTTCAGGTCTTTTGAAACTTAACATGTTATTTAGCTTGCACATCCCATGACAGATCCCAGCACATTTCTAGCGATTCTAGTTACGAACGTATACATTACCTATGTAGTCCACGCAGTGTGATAAATATGTTTCACGTAGCTTGTCAGAATATTAGGTATGGATGATTTAAAAAGAGGCATTACCTGGTGTCTCAAAAGGAGGTGGCTCAGGCTCATCAGAGAGAGTGGTGTTTTCCTCGCCAGCCAATGGCATACTCTCTCCTCCATCAAACATCCCAAACACACTCACTGTGTACTTGGTACCAGCTCTGTGGGATAAAAATGTAATATCATTTTCTATGATCTACTGAAATAAATGAGACATGAGAAATGAGAACTATTTCAATGTAAACTAGATCATAGCTTTGGCCTGAGGACACACCTTAGTTCCTCCAGCACCACAGTGTTGTCATAGGGTCCGACCAGAAGTTCTCCAAGGTCAATGTCTTGCCCTATGGGGTGGAATGTGACTTTGTAGCCCTTAACGTCTCCGGGAGCATGGTCCCAGGTTACACGGAAACTGGTCTTGGTGGGCTCTGAGGTCTGGAGGTTCCTGGGGCCTTTGTAAGGTGACACTAGGGGGAGAGAGGAATGCATTTTTCTGACTTAGAGACATGACACTGGGCGATAACCACACTAAAAACAAAACGTTAAGTAAAATGAAACATACAGAACGAAGATGAACGTATTCAAATTATACACGGTGTGAAGAGAATGAGGATTTTACTCATATGAAACGGTGATGGAGGTGTATCAGTGGTACAGCATGGAAAAGGGGTAACCTGATGATCTCTCCTAACAGACAGAACAAAGCATGCGGTGTGGTGAATGACAGGCCAACGTACGTGTTGTTCCCTCCCCTTGCCTGGCCTTGCCCTCTCCCTGGCGGTAGACAGGCAGCACGGTGATGTCATAGGTGGTGAGGGGACTGAGGCGCCTCAGCACGGTGGTGGTGGTGCCACCGGGCACTTTAGCAGCCAGCTGGCGCCCGCCCACCTGGGGTTTGTAAGTCACCCGGTAGTTGACCACGTTGCCAGGGGCCGGTTGCCATGTCACCCTCATGGTCTTCTCTGTCTCCTCGGAGACAACTATCGCTCTGCCAGCAGCCGAGACTACAAGGAGGGGGAAAAAAAGAAGGAAAGTTTAATGAGAAAAAGGGGATGGATTGATGGGCTGATGTAGAATGTAGTCTCTCCTGCCACGTTCAGACGGAATGTTTGCCAAATTACCACCTACCGTACGTTTCCAATATAACTTTTGGAAATATAAGGTGTATGGCATTCCTGCCAGTGGGTAAAATAAGCAGTAACACGCTTGGCTACCTCAGAGTCTTTCATCAGGGCTATCTGCTCCGTTTCCATATGCTTGTGAACGCAGACCCACCCAAATGCAGCTTGATTTCATGAGTATACATTGAACAGCCGCGACTTTACAAGATTGATCGTGTTTAGTTGGTGGGTTTTCGGCGCCAAACACAGATGATTTGTAAATTTGAGAAAACCCAGGAGTTCTCTTTTTTTTTCCATCATGCGGCCATAGAGTGTTTTATTCAGAACAGGAAGGGCAAGTGTGAATTGGCAGAGCCCTCTAAACGAGACAAGGAAAATATTCAGACAGGTCTACTTCAGAGGGAGTTTTTTGTTTTTTTATGAACGGAAAAAAGCAGCGCATCCAAGTTTTCAGTGTGTGGCTCAGCCCAAATGGAGCTGTGATGTCTGTTGAGCAGAAGGAAAGAGGGAGAAAAATGGTGGGTGCAGGGAAGGCATGACCAAAGGGATCATGGTTATAAACCATATCAGCCTCTGGAGTTGCCTCAAGGTGGTTTTTGGTGTATATTGCACCTGTCCTGCTTGCCAGAATCAATAAACAAAGATGATGGCTGGATATATCTTTCCATTAGCACATTCCATGTTGCTAACTGGTGGATAAATTACCTCCCAATTGGAGTGAGTTTCCGTTCAATGTGCTTTTCTCATTTTGGTATGAGAGAAGTCTAACAAGGGAGACACCGGTGTCTATCTTTGTCCTGAATCTTCCATGAAAACTGGTTGCAGGTGTGCTGGACATGACATCACCTCTGTATGTACACATAACACACACGTGCACATTCTTCTCCACGCTTGCGCCAAAAGACACACACGCAAAGCCTTATATCACTGCGATCACAAAAGCCCTTTGGTGACCTTCTCGACAGCTAAGGTGAACGCCAACAGCGATGACGTTATCGCTAAGCTCAAAAGAATGAGCCGGAACTGTCACTGGCTGATCACCTTTTCCACATCACACCCAAAACATGGGGGCTTACGTTTGGGGTCTTTTAAAAAGCTTGTTTCCTGACTTTCAAACTCTGCTCAGTGATAGGACATTTTAGTTTTTTCCTTAACATGCTTCGGTTTTATCCGCATCTTAACGGGCATATAAAGAATTTAAGGCTTATGATGCATTCAGGACAATAAAGTTCAGGTCTGCATTCCTGGCCTTTGACTTGCCCAGCTTAACATGCTCTTTCAGTCATTAAGGCCTATTGAAACCTTATTTTCCAGGTACCCTGAAATGTCTGTCCTATTCCTTCCAGGTGCTCTGCTTCATTAAAGTTACAGAAAAGTAAAATGTGGCTTGTTTGGTGTCAAGGCCCAATCCAGCTCTAGCATCTAGCTCCACAACGCTAAAGTACCCCGGTAGTACAGACACCCGGAAAGTCATCTTTCAGAGGAAGAGAGAAGAAAAATGAGCGAGAGAGAAAGAGAGAGATAAAGAAAAATAAAGAAAGGGGAGAATAGGTGGGAGGAGACGGAAAGAGATAAGAGGTAGAAAGAGAGAGGGAGGAAAGCAAAAGGAAACAAGGGCTCCCAGAGTAAGCGTATGGTGGACCCATTTAAAGGAGCTAAAGCGACTTACCATCTGTGGTTTCCTCTCCCACCAATGGCTCCCCCTCTCCGTGTCCATAGCCCGCGTAGACTGAGACCTGGTAACGTGTCTCCGGGGTAAGGCCGTCCAGGACCGTGGCTGTAACGTCTCCCGGTACCCTCTTTTCTCCAGCCTCTTCGGTGTACAGAGACTTCCATCTGACCCGGTACTGGCGAACGTTTCCTGGCGCCGCGGTCCAAGACGCAGCGAAGCTGGTGTCAGTGACATCTTTGGTCACCAGGTCTTTAGGCGAGCCAAGTGCTGCGGGGATATAGGATGGACGGAAGGACATTAAAAATTGTGAGCTTGAAACATGATATATTCACGTGTAGGGAGTAAGGAAATGGACGACACGTATCATTATGACAGCTGTGCTGGACGGCATTTGCCAAGATAAATTGCTCAGACTTTGTTTTGTTTTGTTCCAATGAGCATTATTTGGCTTAAGATGTTGGTGCTCAGTTTTAGTCCAAAAATGCTTTTGGGATATGCAGCCCAGCGGTGTCTTTGTGTACATGGTGCTGATTTCTAATGCAGATACATAAAAGTTTGAGGAAGTGGGCAAGACAGGAGATGGACAAAACGAACAGGCCGAGGAATAAACCACCAAAAATCATCCAACTGCCTCCGCTTTAACCCCTCAGGGTCTGTTTGAACACAGTGGTTTACTCTCGCCATAATGATAGACTCCTGGAAAAATCTCTGCAAAACTAATCACAAATCACATAGCGTCAGCGCCTTTCGTGGCAGCACTTTCATTTTCCATTGAAACGGAAGAAACCCGATCCACAAAAGTGTGTTTTGGTACAATCACAGATGTTACCCTTGCTTTTTCTATTTTTCCTGTGAGACCCGTCGGGGGGGAGGAGAAAAGCGTAGAAATATAGTAGGGGGATTTTGCAGCGGTGTTTCGTGATGAGCAGCCAGCAGATGCTTGGCTGGGTTGGGGCACCCTAATTGAGATGGACTCTCTCAACACCCTGGTCTGGCTGCAGCATAGAGAAGTTCCATGGACTGCCACCCGTACCCTCCCACATACCCTCCAGCTTCAAACCTCAGAGTCTCTACATATCAGTCCCTAATGACAATATAACCACCAGCCAGAGCAAGCTGGGTAGTCTAAAATGATGACTGAGGTTTGATTAATAAGCCAATAGCAAGAAGGAGATGCATCATAAGTCTGCCACTAATGAAATGCATAATAACATGGAATTCCTAAGCACTGTTTTGGAGACACGGCGATTTCTATGTCCATCTGTCAATCTATGTCTCCTTCTCAGCATTCATCCATTACAGATTAATTGGACGCTACCTCGAGTGAACGTACTTAGCAGACGGAACTAACCATAACAGCCCTGCCTGCCAAGCAGTTTCAGAGCAGGACAAGTAATATGAAGAGTAACGTACTTGATCAGGCATAATGGAGGATTTCTAATTTTGGAAGGCAGGGACAAGGTGCAACGTGGGCCCATACAGAAGCCCGGAGCACGCCATGCGAAGGGTCGGGTTTGCCAAGCAAACAGCACAGGGTGATATTCGCTGACTTTTCCGGCTGTGTGTGAGGCGAGGGAGCTGGGATTGCAGGATAATGACTTCTGCAGACAATAGCCCACTTTTCATCGCTACAACGAGCCATGGTGAGAAGGGCCTTCTCCAAGAAGTGAAGCACGCACACGAAACACATGGGCCACAGACCTGGCAACAATTTGAAGTCAGTGGAAAAGACCAGCAATGTAGTCTGTTGTTGTTAGCATGTAAGACATATATTTGTAAGAAACTATCCATTGTTTGATTTCATGTAAACAAAAGCAACTGCACGGCCGTTACGAGGACTCATCCGAGCAGAAGCATTACCACAGCTGCTACGCATGGCCTGCGCACTTCATTTTAAGTTAATAAAGCCAACTGTTGTATTCCTAATCTCTTTATCTGGGCTTTATTCTCAACATGGCCCACACTGAATCCACGCCCTGCAAAACGAAGGCTGCTCTCAAATTAGGGACTTCAGATCAGATCGCAAATTTGCATCAAAGCCTAGCTCATTTCTTTCCAGAAACCGCAAAGGACGCAAAGGAAGAGCATCTAAGAGGCTTCCTGTAAGGCATGTGTTGACACGGCCTTCACATGACACGTGCAGCCAAAGATGTCTAAAGCCTGAAGACATAATTAGCTGCAGTCACACACTAAAAAAATGTAGGACACAGTCTACAGACAATTAACGGCATCAAATAAATGTGAATCATTTTAGATATTTTAGTCTCTTACAAAATTGGTCTCAGATTGTATTTATAATTTATTTAGACCTCAGCCTAAAAGGAGAAAACAGCGAGACAGACACCATTAGTGAAAAAAAAGCTGAGCTGTCTTATTTAATTCTGCCCTTTCCGTAAACCGCTCCAAAAATCACTCCATGAAATCCACAACTGCCATTTCAGCGCTGGCACTCAAAACGTCCTTTACTCCCGTTGCTTTATTGCTCTTGGTTCGTGAAGATGTACGTCTGAGCCACGGAGATGAAGAGTTCACTATCTGTATGCCAGGCGTGCCCGTGTCTGCGTCTTTACCTCAAAGGACCTTAAGACTGGTGGGGAAAAACAGACTGGCAGTGCCACAGACTGAGCATGGCACTGCCTTAAGTTGCCCAGTTTCCAACGGCATCGCTGTGAGGGTAAATCAAACCAAGCTGCTGTGATTTCACCTGGTGCCGTGCCACTTCTGCCATCGTAAATGCGTGTAATTGTCAGGATTTAAGAGTAGCGGACTGCAACTGGATTGCAGAAGGTAACAAAAAAATCTGTTGGTTATAATTCATTACTGGCAATAAAAAAATATGTTTTACAGATTACAGATGATATGGTTGATTGTATATTAGTATTTCAAATTACAGTCTTAAATATATAGTTGTTGTTTTTTCTAGAGCTTGGGAGACAAGCTTGGGAGTTTTTATTACAATTTTAATAGCAACAAACCATTTTTTATTTAGAGCACTGAAAGAGCACTGAGCACTGAAATTTAGAGCACTGAAACTGAAATGTGTCCTTCTGAGACACACATATGCCCATATGTATGCATTTTACCAGAGGATTCAAACAGAGGTCAGACGTTTTTTCAGGTCCTCTGGAGAATGTAGGTGTCAAGTGTCTACACGGATAGGGATCAAACATGTGACTCTTCAACCACCAGGCCTCCCTGAAGCAATGTGTTCTGGTTGACATTTTGAAGGCTAGCTTATAGCAGATAAGTTTGTTAATTTCTTTGTGTGGAGCAGAACTATCAATTATACAAAGGGACTAGTAAAGCAAGTTCCATAAACAACAGAACCACACTACCCTGCACCTGATCACTGAGGAAAATTCAATCATTTGAAAGTAAATGATTAGTACAACAAAATGAAACCAAGCTGAGACCAGCTGAAACCCAAAACATCTGTAAATTACCAAAGTCCTTAACCCTAACCCTCTGCACTAAAACAACATTAAAACCTTAAAATGTAACCTTATCCTGCTCAGACTAACAAAATGCTGTCATCTGAACATACTCATACTTTGATTCTCATCAGTCTTCAACAAGTTACTCCAACTGTCAAAAGCATAGCTCCAGAGAGACTGGGGTCAGCTATATGTTTAAGAGCTGCTGTGTGGGAGCATCAGTAAGTAGCTCTTACCTTCTGTTTTTGAGGGTGGCAAATTTGTCAATGATTTTGTCGTGGCTCAGCTCTCCAATAAAGAGCTCATTTGAACTGACAAAATCATTGATTCTCACCTGACTGTCCCTGATTGTTGTCTCTTCTGTCTTTTTTAAAGTATTTGCGTATGTCTATCGATGGGGAATTTTAAAACACGTTTATGAGATAAAAATCCCAGCCTCTTTTTTTCTCAAATTATTGCATTGACTGTAAAGGTCAGGGTAATTCTAGCTAGCCAATTTATTACATACATATACATATATACATTCCTCCTCATCCTACCTGCACTCTTGTATGGAAAAGAGCGAAAACTTGTTATTACTAGCAGTCAGTATTTATCTAGTTGACTTGTGTGTCTAATGTTCTATGTAATCTGCAGTAGAATTTCCCTGACAACATTATGACTGTACAAATTTGCAGCTAGTCCAGCACTAGGACCCTGTGGACACAGCTGCTGCCAAAATCTGCTGCAGCAATTGGCTACAGCAGATTATGGCAGCAGCTGTGTCTGCAGGGTCCTAGTGCTGGTCTATCCGCAAATTTATACGGTTGATCATATACATTTTTTATGAAGCCATTTCCAGTGAACTGTAATGGTACTAACTAAACTAATGGATAACAAACTATTTGGGGTGGCTACAGCTACTTTTAGGGGGTTACAGCCCCCCTAAAATGGGTCTGGTGATGCCACTGTTTACCACAATGGAGAAGATCTGACATGGGGGATTTCTACTCCCTGTCTCTGCCTCTTCTCCTTGACTCCACCCTGGAAGATGGCGAACAGCCATGACCAGACAGCTCATGCAGCTTTGAAGCTCCTCTTAGACTTGGACACCTTCCACATGTTGGGTAAGTCCTCTTTTGAATACATAGTCTTACCACATTGGTGTATAATGCTCACATTTGGGGTGTGTATCATGACAATTACTATGACCCCCTCTTTCTTGGTGCAATGATTTCCATCATTCACTCCAATTGAACAGGATGTGTTCAATTCTGTCTAATTTAAGGCCTCTGTGTTGGCTCCTGTCCAATTTTAGCCACAACTGATGTTATTGTGTGAGCCATTTTCCTCTGCTCAGTTCCTCGCCTACAAGGACTATTTCACAGAGAACGTCCCTTGAAGTGGCAATTTTGTTCTCTTTGGCGGCACCTATGGTAAAAAGCGGTAATTGCAGTTGTATTTTTGAACCTCACTTCAAAGGGAAAACGCTTTGAATGCACAGTGGGAACGTCGCTACAGACACCCGGTTGTTAATACAAATAATACTGCAAATGCAAGGGCTTTCATCAGTGTGTTACCTCAGTCGGTGATAGATAGTGACTTAACAGTCATTTATTTAAATGAAACTCTTCTGAGATCTTCGAGATTGCCACTTTAAAGCTGGTGGCACTCAAAACAATGAGGTCGGTGTTGAGGTGTGGTGACATCATGATGGTCTAACCAAGCTAGCTAAACAAAGTGCTTTGTCATGGAGCAGAGCTGTTCTACTGTTTCCTGTGGGGGTGTATGGCTGATGACTGCACAGATTTAACCCGTGAAAATGATCTATACCACCAAAACCAAGCCCTTTGGCTGATAAAGTAACAAAAAAAAACAAGAAATATTTAATAAAAATGCTTGTTTCCCCTAATGTTTTAGAAAGCAGCACATAAACAAACATATCATTCAGATTCTATATCAAAATGGCTGTAGTAATATAGGTCTCTATAAATGGGCACTCATATGAGTGAAAGTCCTCTTTTTCAAACCAGTGCACAGGTCCGTGTGGTCTGCTATAAATTTCCTTGTCAAATAGCGACACACCCGGCACTGGGGACTTTGCTCCTGCCAACAGTGCAGGGAGGTGACATTAAGAAACAAGGACTGCACTCTTGTCAAAATGATGAATAGAATAGCTTTGGTGTGTTGGTGGGCTCAAACTGCTTTTCAGAGAGAAGTCAATTTTCCAGCCGATACCAACACTCAGATTGAGCTAAGCTAAGAGACAGAGATGTGAAACAAGGATATGACAGCCACGGTATTGCTTTCATTTTAGCACATATAGAGTTAAATAAAATACAATGCCATTTTTTACACTAAGGTAGCTAACGCTGTTGCTAGCTCCAGACCTCACAAAAACTTTCACTTTAACAAAAAATTGTAGGTCATAACTGAAGGTTGACAAAGCTAATTGCTTTTCTCCAACCAGCCATTTCCAATTGGTCAATTTCTTTTAGGGCATTGACCAACTCACTTTTTGACAACAATTACTTATCTGTAAACCAAGTAAATGATTCCCAGTGCAATCCATCACTCATCGTTTATAGGCTACTACAGGCCGTTCTGTCTTTTCTCTGATGTCATACGCAGTTTGACAACCTTAGGTTTAGCTACCACGAGCAGAACTGATTAGGCGAGAGAGACACTGTCTGTGGTAAACAGTGCCTTTGTTGTTGTTGAGCACCCCTCGAGCTAGA
>OMKK01029543.1:0-17906 GCA_900302305.1 Polymixia japonica | reverse complement strand
GGGAGAGGAGGAACAGGAGGGGGTGGAAGAGGAGGAGGTGGAGGAGGAGGCGGTGGAGGAGACTGCCGAGGTGGATTCGGGGTTTCTCGTCTGCTCTTGGGAGGAGTTGGTAAGGGAACGGGTCGTGGTTCTGGGGCTGAAGTCACGTACTGCTGGAGAAGACTGGTAGGAGGAGGCAGCGGAGGAGGAGAAATGGCGACCGAGGGAGCTTTCCCTAGCAGCGGAGGACGAGGAGTAGAGAGTCTCTTTGGGCCGTGCTCCCTGTGCATAGGTGGAGGTTACCCTGTCTGGCTGATCTGAAGTGAGGAAGAGAAAGACCAGTAAGATCAGCTTGTGTGCAATCAGAGCGTTCAAGACCTCAAGAGTGTTTTGTGTGGCAACAGCATAACGCAACTTACAAAACGAGGAAGTTAACCCAGGGTTTCTCAGCCTGCTTGCTCCCAGACTAGATAGGCTGGGCTCATGCTTCGTCTCCAGTTCTCTCCTGGACAACAGAGGCTTTGAGGAGTAAGTGGAAGAGGAAGATGACGAAGACGTCGACCGGGACAGTAAGCGGCATGAGCTCCACGATGAATCCAACCAGCTGTCACTCTGTTTCTCACCTGCGCCTGTTAGAAAAGACATGTCTCCATTGTAACTCAGTTTGCTAGTACTTATGCGACATATGACAGCAGAGTTTTGTAGAGGCCTAACCACTTTTCTTATTGACCTCTAAAAAGAAAGCTGCGGGGTACCTGTGCCACCGCCGAGCCTGCTGCTGGAGTAGGAGGATCCAGTAACTGAGGTGGAGGGCGTCCTTGAATAGGCGCCTCTGTTGCTGTACGACAGCTTGGCCCTTTTAGAGTCTCCATCGTCGTTGGCGTTCAACAGTCCCGAGTACGTTCCCAGTCTCCTCTCGGAATCACTCTGAGACAGCGGAATAAAAACAGTTATAAAAAAAAACAAAAAACGCCCAAGTCTCCATTGGTGGGAGACCAAATAAACCATTTCCCCAACAAGCCACCATATTGTTTCTCACAATATGGATGTATGCAAAGTTTTACAAGTGGAAAAATATATTTCAGCAGGCTTTATTTACTCTGCCATTAAATAAATAAATAAAAATGTCATCATCCATACCAGTTTGCCCCTGCTGCTAAGAGTAGAGTCAGCCCAGGGACGTTCATATGACGTAGAGGAGGTGGTCAGAGGAGAGGGGAGCTTCCAGCTGGGGGAGCGACTGTCAGAGCTGCTGTACTCTCTGGTTGAGCTCAAGTATCGAGAACTCTACAATGGAGAGAGTACAAGAGCCAGGGTAGTGGGTCAATATTCTCGGGGTGATATTTTGTGATAAAAATCCATAATGAAAACACCGGCACCATGCCAGTTGGCGTTTTGGGAGGAGGAAACATAATATTTTGAAGATTTTATCTTTTTAACCAGTGGTTGCAATTTTCTGTTGAGGACTGCCACTGCTGCATAAATGAAGGGAAACCGTGTGTAGACACATTTGAGTTAGCCTAACAAAATGTACATACAATTTACCGTAGAATAAAACAGAAACCAAAGTTTGACACCTGAAGGCCTATAGCCCAAGGAACCTAGCACAGCATGGTGAGAATACAAGTTAGGCCTGCTTCCATTTAAAAAAATAAAAAAATAAAATGTGAAATCATACCATGTTTAGAGCACAGCTTGAATGTAGGCTGGAGGCATTAGTAATGTTACCAATAAATAAATTACATATTTATTGTACCTTTGCACCCAACATGGACTTCTCTGGTAAGAACCGGAACAACCACCCAGTGCACAAGCCAAACAGTAACTCTATCTTATGACATGGGCCTTGACGAGCAGCAGAGCTGAAATACACACACCGTCTGCCCAGGAATCTAGGCTGGCCTATTAAAAGCCCTGCTAAAGTGGTTGCTGCTGCTGCTGGGGCAACACAGATAAAGTAGCTAGCTACCATACTCCTGAGGGAACTCACGAGAAAAGAACTCACTGGAATGTCCTCTCTCTGGAACCCTCTAGAAGGGCTGATGGCTGCAGTTCCCAGAGCAGAAGAACCACACAGGAGATAACATGAACTGTAGCCTATTTAGTGCAACTGGATTGTTTATTGTAAACGCCGTCTTGGCAGAGCAAACCGTTTTATCCAGCTAAGGCTAATATTATTCTGGATAAGATGTCCGTCTTTGTAGCCCTTTGGGGCATCCTTTATAAAATAGACCTTCAAGACTACCTAGAATGCATTTGCTTTTCCAGGTTTAAGCTAATAAAATAAAATTAAAAAAAGCACACAAAACAGATCAATGACCAAACCAAAAATTATATTCCAAGAGAACATCAAAACATTTAGGCATTTCTGTCACATGAGCAAAATCTGTAGGTACCTTAAAGCCTGGATTATAAAACAGCAAAGCTATGGATCCCAACATCTGGCCATTTCTGTGTGATGAGCCAGTGCGTTGTTAGCCTACCTGGTGATCTAGTTCTGGTTTGAGTGCCGACGATGCCCTGGGGAAGCAGTCACTGCTCAGCACCCGCTCCCTACCATACAGCCTACTTGAGCCCAGTGAGGAAGAGGATGAGGAGAATGATGAAGAGGAGGTGTAGGATGACCTGGAGCCTGACACAGAGAACGGAAGCCTGTGAGACCTGGAATCCATCGCTAATTAGCTGTTGTAAGAGAAAGACAATTGAAAAACAAATATTAATGCAGAAGAAAATTTAAACATTGCGTTGCTACTCAACTAAGATGTGCTATTATCATCATTAACCTTTATTTAACCAGGATAGGTCCCATTGAGATTAGAAATCTCTTTTACAAGGGAGTCCTGGCCAAGACAGGCAGCAGCACAAGAAATAAAAACAAGTTGTTGTAAACAGACACAAAACAAGAAAGACAATATTACAATATACAACATTACAAAGAACAAAGTGGAGTAACAAGCCATGCATCCAAAAATATGAGTTCAAGACACCCCAACGATTCTGTCTCCAGGTCTTTCAAAATGGATTTAAAAGCATTCCAAGAAATCAGATCATGGAGTTTGAAAACAGTCTGGAATATATTCCAGTCTGAGGGTGCGGAATACCTAAAAGCCCTCCGCCCCGACTCTCCGTACGAACATTTGGTACAGACAACATAAAAGTCCTGTGACCGCAAAGAGTACCGTCCATCACTCTTCTGTGAAATATAAATACATTGATAGAAAGGGAGAAGCCCAAGAATTGCCATGTATATTAAAGTATACCAGTGTGTATGCCAGCGGGTTGCCAGAGCAGGCCATCCTACACAGGAGTATACCTCGCAACGGTGTCAAAGCTTTACCATTTGTGATGAATGAATCTGAAGGGAAGCATGGTAAGCTGTATCAATCATATGCAATGCCTGAGCAGGGGCATGCATATATAAAAGATTCCTATAACCCAACACAGGTAAAAATGTGGCAGCCACAAGTCTCTTTTTTACATTAAAAGAAAACCACAACTTGTTTCTAAAATAGAAACTTCGAAGCGCCTCGGTTTTTTCACCAAGCACTGTACATGTGGCTTAAAAGGTAAGGGAATCATCAATCAAAATGCCCAGGTATTTAGTACTTTCTCAATGACCTTCCTCTCAAGAGTGACCACTGAAAGGACATTCTGTGGCCTACTCTTGGTGTTAGAAAATAACAGAAGCTTGGTCTTATTAGCATTGAGAACAAGTTTCAAATGAGACAAGGTGTTCTGGACAACATTAAAAACACTTTGCAAGTGGTCAACGGCTTCAGCAAGGGTCGACACACAGCAGTAAATAACCATATCATCAGCATAAAAATGAAAATGAGCATGTCACAGATCATTTATGTAAATGGTAAATAGAAGTGGCCCAAGCACAGAACCCTGTGGAACACCCTTGCAAACAGACAAAACATCAGAGCAATGACCATCATATTTGACGCACTGAGGCCCATCAGTGAGGTAGTTGGAGAACCAACCAACTGCTTGCTCTGACAGCCCCATGTTAAAAAGCCTCTGTTTAAGGATAGTATGGCCATCTCAAAAGCCTTAGATAAATCAATAAAAACATGCACAATATTGTTTTTTTTAATCAAGTGCCGAGGAAATGTCAGTTACCACCTTCAAAGCTGCTGTAATGGTACTATGATTTTTCCTAAACCCTGATTGAAATGTGGATAAAATGATTGTATAAATAAAATTGAATATAAAAACTCCTTGAACTGCTCATTAATCAAAGGAGATCCTTCAAGGATCTTGGACAGTATAGGCAATTTTGAAATCAGCCTGTAGTTACTTAAAATCCTTAGGTCTCCCCCTTTTAACAAAGGGAGAACAAAAGCAGGTTTCCAAATCTTTGGGATTTCCTTGTTTACCACAGTCAAGTTAAAAATACATGTAAGAGGCAGTGCAATTAAAAAAAAAAAAAAAAAAATCAGCTGCCAATTTTTAAAAATGGGGATAAATAAGATCCCTATTGCCAACTGACTTGTTTACAACCAACGGCGCACACAAAGAGTGACTCAACAGCAAGATAGGACTTGCTGTTTTCACTCTGCTGGCACGAAAAATGTCCCACTCTTATAATGCTGTAACAACCGAGGTTGCAGTGTTAAAATGTCTCTAGGTTTGCTGAGGTGGCACATGTCAGTGTATGCAAACAGCAAGGCCTGCCAGCATGCTGCCTACTGGACTTGGTGTCAACCTCTATGCCCTCCTTGCACTTTGAACCCAGTCACTTGAATGTGACATTTCCAAGGAGCAGTGGCTGCCACTGCAGTGGCGCTGGCAGACAAGTGTCTAGGTAAGCAGAGCGCTCCATGTGAGACAGTTACACCAAGATAATTTATTTCTAAGCTGCCTTCTCAAGTCCTGTATGTCAAGTCCAGTGCCAACAGTACCATGTGCTGTGATTTGAACTATTTGAGGCGGGCTTTATGTGGCCAGACAGTTAAACACTCTTAAAATGCAGGCATATTAATTGATAGCTTACTCTGGTCGGGTCTAGCCTTTTTGGTCAAACATTCCGGTAGGCTGAGGTAGATCCAGTGGAGTAAAATGTGTATTATATGCTGTAATAGTGGTAGTTGCAGTAGTAGTATAAGAAGAGTTCATCCAGGGAGAGAGAAGTTGTAAACCTTTTCACCATCTGTACTCACGAAGCAGTAATGATACTGAACTTAGCAAACCATCATGCAACGTAAAGGGTGTTCCAGCACTGTGCACCTCAGCTGTTTTGACGACCGCTCAATATTTAATCTGCAGACATCTCAACCAAGTTGAATGTTTATATACCAACTGCAAAAAAAAAAAAAAAAAAGAATGTCTATGCTAGTTGCTTCTAGGGCAACGTTAAGCCACAGTTAAGGTAATATTTGCCCAGCAACTATATAGGCAATTGCTTAGATCCCTGTAAGAAAGAGATATGGAGCACAGTCTCATGCAGAGCACGCCCCAAGCCTTGAGTGCATAAGATGGTGCCATGTTTCAAGTCGTTTACTTCTGCATTACTGGTTTCAGATTTCATTCGTAGCAAAAAATTTGTGTCTATTGACAAACCCAGAGTTTCTGATTTGCATTTACAACCTAAAGTTGAAGTGAACATTTGTCACAAGTGGGAAGCTTCCTCTTACGACAGGCATGCACATTAGCCTGTATATTGGCTGTGCCAATATGCAACATTGTGTGTCATTTGGTTATCCATTTAGGCCAGTAAACCTCTGGAGTTGCATTTCAGAATGTTATATAGCAACAACATGTATATGCTTACATTCTATGCATATCATCCAAGATGTCATCATGTTGCTATGATGTCTGCTCATATGCAGACGTCTCTAGTCAGCCAATATCTTTGACAGCTGCATGTTAAGGATTGCCTTCATGCCTGGCAGCAGCCATTTTGTAAAAGTAGGTATCCTGGAAGAAGTGGTTGAGTTCTCATTTTGGATTGAAACCATTTTACACTTTTTGTAAATGGTATAATGTACAATTTGACATTGCTCCCATACTTAAACTTAATCATGTTTGTGCTGTATGTTTTTGGCAGGTGGCAAATATAACTACTGGCAAATATAACATTGTTTGTCAAACCCTCCTCTTTCTATAGAACAATTGCTCTGCCTATTAGACCATGACCTGTTTGCCATGTATGCAATGCTTTCTCCCATTTCACAGTGATGAGGGTCCGACTGAAACATCAGGGATTGAAAATGCAGGATTTATAAGTTCTTCCTCTTCTGTGATTTTGTTTCTATTGACTAGCCTCTGCTCCAATTTCTGCTCTCTAGAAAACCACTTCCAAGTTGCAACGTATGCAAACGCTTTTGCATAGATTTCTTCCTGGTGACATTTTATTTTAGTGCAATTTTTGTCCATCTTTGTGGACAGAAAACCAAACTAAATCAGGCGTAGCCCCGATACATTAAATAAAACTAGTTTAGAATCGGTTCACCCGTTTTCCCTACAATCTTCTAGCACCAGAACACAGCGTCGAGGGGACGCAGCACCGCATAATGTACCAGTGGACTTTAATGTGCCTGTGAACAGGCCAACATCAAATTAGGACATTTGGAAATTGAGTTTTGACGTGACGTTTATCCCCCTAAACAAAGAAAGATGGACACGTGTTGTGTTAATTAGACAAGCAAACACTCACACAGGTCACGTTGCTAACAATGTTGTTAATGTTGTTCATGTAACAATCTTTGATCAAAGCTGTCATTTCGTGTTTTGCATCGCATCTAGACGCAAAACAAACACGTGCTGAGGAAAGAAATAACGCTGGTTTACATATTAAAGTGTTACCACGTTAACTAGTTACTATAATAGTTAGTACTTATGATATAACAATAGTCCAGCGGTTGTTGTTCTTGACTTGAGGGTTAACGTTATGGACCGATCAGCTAGCCATTAACTGCTATTGCGGTTGTCAGCTGAGCTAAGCTAACTTAACGTTACGAGCTTCCGCTACAGTCCTGAACTGCATTAACAAGGGCTAACCGATATCGCTGTTTAGTTGAAATACTCGATTTTTTACCGGATGACATGACATAATCGCAAAGCGTTGCGTCGGTTAACGGCTTAGATTCTCACCTTTGACTGGAATCCTCCTTGCATTCAACATTGATGATAGCGTCTTTGTGTTGACGGAGAAGGTCATGTGATTTATAATGGTGGTCGCTAGATCCCATGACCTGGAGGCCCGGTGGGCGTTACCGGTGGGCGTGGTATTGCCAAAATAAGATATTTGGAAGTACCTCCCAATATAACCTCAGCATCCTTTGTAGGATGTAAATGCATGATATTTTTTAATCCAAAAGTGTGGACATAATTATAATATTTGTGTTACTGAAGGGTCTCTATCATGGTCAACTTAAAGTGTAAAAATCAATAGAAATAAAAAAAAAACCCAACAACATTCATTAGAACAACAATATCACAAAAAACACACGCACACACAAAACCTACCTGCAATGGAGACATACTGTATGTGGCACTTGCTGATTTGTATTTCTGTTTTACCATGCTCATGTTTGTATGTTGATTGTGGAGCACTTTCTATTTAAAAAGTAAGTAAAGATAAGTAAATTAGTAAAATTGTCTTACAAATGTAAGCACTATTTGCTGATTCAATAAGTGTCTTTTTAAAGCCTATGGTTTTTGGTAGGCTACGATTAGCTTTTTTTAAGTGCTACGTAGGTCGTTTCAAGACAATAGGATTGATTGTCCCTTTAGCCCATGATTGTTGTTACAATTTCTGAAATGCTGAGCAGGTCTTTTCAAGCAAGCAGACCAATAGTGTGGTAAGAAATGTTTGGATGTGATGTGGTGAACCAGGTGTAAACTCAAGTAAAGACAGGGTAGTGTTTGTGCGTAGTTCTGGAACATAGCGTCATGGGATTAATTTAACAAAACATCTGTAATGAGAGGTGCCAACTTGGTAACCTTAATAATTTCTCTCGCCTGCGGCTGTTCTCTTCAAAGCCATGTATCTTTATAGGCGCTTACTCAAAATAGCACAAGGTCTAGATCCTCTATTGAAAATTAATGCTTTTGAATTAAATTAATTTCATTTCATTTCATTTGCATAGTGAACATTGCTACTCAAAGTAGCCAACTATTTGAAATGAGCTGAATTTTACATCACTAACTCCGTCAAAGCAGTTTTAATAATTGCGTTAACTGCAGGGAGGGATGTTGTGCACGCCCATTGTCCCTTCGAATTGTGGGATCTAGCAACTACATTGTACCCAGCCCTGGGAGGAAATACGTAATACACACTGAGGCTTTAGAAAAAAAGAAGAGAACAAACAGGCTCTGGATCAATGTTTTCTTTGTCACATAGTGAAATGTTAGCCAAAGATAAGAAATTCACCAGATCACCACTTACGCTAACTTAAATTGGTTGTTTACTAAGGTATTAAAGTGTTTGTTTTGCTCTTTCAATCTGGCTATATGGAAGCTCAAACAACATGGTAACTCTCATTAATTGATTGATTGATTGATTGATTGATTGATTGATTGATTGATTGATTGATTGATTGATTGATTGATTGATTGATTGAAAATTAAATATTCAACACACTTCTACCCAAGCTTGTAAACTATATCCACTGTGTGTGAGTAGTTCCTGTGCTAAATTTTGCGAAATTCTGTACGTTGATTGATTGATTGATTGATTGATTGATTGATTGATTGATTGACTTTTAAGTTGGCAAAATAATCAAAGAGTTAATATTCAAATTTAAAATGTTCAATATTTTTTAATAAACGTGGTCCTCAACTCTCACACTGTTTAGTAAATCAGTGTCAAACGGTAGGTTGCATGTAGCCAATAGTAGCCTCTGATACTTTACATATCTTTGATTAAGCATGCTCCTGACTTTATTCTAAAATAAAAAATACAATAACAGGGAATACCACAGCATCAACTCAGTATATTGCATTACAAAACAGACTATCCTCAGAATCAGAAGTTAATTCCAAGTATGATGTTGCCAGTAGCTCTAAACTAATGTTACATGAGGCTACAGTATATATGAGGCAGCTTGTCTAATTTAAAACCAGATTGGAGATTGCGTTAGAAATAAATGCATGTATTAGCTCCTTCAAAAAGAGCAGGACAATAGAGGCTAAGCACCCTGCTGACGCACAGATGGTTCTGCCTGGTGGCTGCTATTGAAAAAAATAGTGAAAGATTGTAATAAAACAAATCATTAATGGGTAAATATTATACTACATTCCTGGAGGGCCGGGAAATAAAGAGTCGTAATTATTTAAAGGAAAGCCATAGTCTACCAAAGAGGGACATTTTAATGTATGTTTCTTAATTTAGCCTAGAGGGTAGCCTACTTGTTGATAGGCTAATGGACACAATGCATCTAGCGGCACACTTTTAAACTATCTACAAAGTCACCACTGAAGAACGTATAAGCAAAATGCCAGTGATAGCTGTGTAGGCTACTGTCTAGGTGATATACTTTAACTGACAGGCCTTTCATCAAATGGCATGTGGTGTAAGTGCTAATGCTGATTTTGCTTGTGTTGCTGTTGACAAAAATGATGGTGTTGATGATGATGAGGAGGAGGAGGAGGAGGAGGAGGATCCGAGTTAACTGGGAAGTTATCTGCAACAATAGAATGATTAGCCTACACGCTACAGTCTAAGGCTGACGTCATTATGAAAGCAAAGTTTAAACTTTAGCCACTAGGGGGCGGGGTACTTCACTTTTTGTTCAAACGGCTCAGAAAAAAACAGATTGAGCTCCACTATTATTTGCATGCCAAAACTTGCTGTTTGTTTAGTTAGGAAGGTAATTAAAGCCAATTTCAACAGGTTTAATTAGATTGATTTGAATAATTGTTTTGAAAGGCATTGTAGATCCCGTCATCAAAGCAAATCCAGGATTAGCAGCATTCATATAATTAGCATTTTAAACTCCTCACCTAACACAGAAGACATCATCAAGCACTGATCAAGTATATTCTACACAATTATCAATCTAAGATTTTTTTTTTGTTTGTTTTACATTTGCAGTCATTATTATTGTATGTATTTTTAACATCACAAAATAATATTTAATACCAAGAAAATGAATAAATATAAAACCTGTAATACACTGCATTCTTATTAAGTATTTGGGTTCCAGGAAGGTCAGTTTGGAGCAGACAGAGAGTACTGTTGTACAACAGATGCATATTAATGTCAAGGTCAACAAGATACTCATCACGCTGGGTAAAATGTAGCACTTATAAAGGCACAACAATCCATTATTAGCTCCAGTATATAAGGCAGAGCTGTGATCAAACCAGTGGTAAATCTATCCAAGGCTAATAGGACAAGAGGTGAAGGAGAAAGAGAGAGCGAACGGGATAAATATAATGGGGAGGTGCAGCAGATTAATTGCTGACAAAAAGGACACATGACCTAGACAAATGAGGAAGTGCAAGGTCTAGAAAGCTAGGGAGGAGGCTACTCAACCCCATTGCAGGTCTGTAGGCCAATGCCATTTGCTCCCATTGCTCCTTCAGATGCACACTGCTACATGAATAGAGACTACAAGCTCTCCTCCCCCAGTGCTGCTGATTGGATGATAATGGAGCATTCCTTGGAGCTGTTTCTCATTCATGCTAGCAGTGGCAGGGGATAACATGCATTTTCCATTGGGGGTAGCAAACTCTTTCAACTCAGCTTATGGGCATGTAACCTGAGATTTCACACAATGTCCTCCTCTTACTTAAATCCTTTTTTTTCCCTTTACAGTCGATAGGAGATGAATACTTACGTCCCTCTAAACTGCTGTCCATTCATTCTAGTTGGACAGAATGGGATACTGTAACATCAGTTCCATTGTGCATAAAGCTGTTAACTCAACAGATAATTCTTCTAAATTGATTAATTGACTGATTCAGTGCAAATTTGTAAGATTTTATTTGACAGTTCTGGAAAATATCCAAATGAAATGGCTCGATAAGATTGAAAAAAAAAAAAACATCATACAATGTCTCGCGACATCAGGGAAGGTGTTGAGTTTTACACCATGTTCATGAAAGTGAATTTAATTGTACTGTAATCAACTTTGAGCCTTCAGACACAGAATAGTTGCAGGAATGTCTGGACTCCTCCAGCAATGTGTAATCACAAAGGAATGTCCTGAGACATTTCTGCTTTTCCTCTACAAGACCCCTCGTTTCCCACGGCTCGTCCAGGTCTTGAGAATCCCTTTCCTGTCTCTCTCTCTCTCTCTCTCTCTCTCTCTCTCTCTCTCTCTCTCTCTCTTTCTCTCTCTCTCTCTGTGTGTGGTGTGTGTATGTGTTTATGGAGATGCATGAATACTATAAAGGATGATTTACCAGAGAACTGCTATACAAGTTCAGTGTCTTCCAGAGCACAAAGACCAAGAGTTGTTACCTCCTGTGAAACTTTTGAGCAGGAAAAGTCACGGGACATTTTCTGTACTATTTTGTCATTGGCATCCACTGTAAATCACATAAAAGATTTATCAAAAATTAAAAGCAAAGCCAGGCGACAAAGCTTGTTGTTCTTAGCACATATGTCGTTGGAGGAATTGTCTGCGTTGAAGAAATCCTTGGACTAAGACATTTCATTTTTTCTGCCTTATTAGGACAGCAAACTTAGGGCTAAATTTGGTCAAAATCTTACAAGTACACTTACAGCTCAGCGCTTCTGCTCATAATAATAGTGTATTATGACAGGTTGGGGACCATAGACAGACATTTACCCATTTGATGATTCAGGTGGGCTGTAATTAAGCTTTGTATCTTTCTCAAAAATCCCCATGTCTTGAACATGGTTCATTCACAAGACGTATCTGAACACATCAGTAACAATGGGGGAAAAAGCATGGCCACATGTGTTAACACTTTAGGTCACATGTTTGAGGGGCACCGTCTAAAACACTTGTGAGCTATTTACAGACATTCTTCACTCACCATGGTTTGTCCTGTTGTATTTCACTGAATTATCAATCCAATTTAATTTATTTTGAATCTTTTGTAAAAAAAAAAAATAATAATTAGCCCAACGCAGCATATAAAAGTGCATTGCAGACAGACAAAACATAAAAACATATAGATGATAAAAACAAGAGAGAAATATATATATATTTTTTTTTAATCTAATCTTTTATCTATTTCAGGCATTATAATCAGTGTACCAACTAGATATTTATCTTGTTCTAGGGTCAATAAAAAATCACGGTCAAAAATGTACTGCTAAAACCTGTTCACTAGAAGCAAGATTTTACTCCGCACATGCACTAAAAAACCTTCTCAGAGGATTCAGAGAACATTTGTTGGTCTTAATGTTCCCCAGACACAAAGTGGCATCTGCCTCCCTCCCTATGCCTGCTGCTCTTTGTTCAGAAGAGAGTACTAAGAGGAGGGCACATTGAAGACAGAGATGATGTCACCATTGTGATTATTACTGTGCTGTGTGTTGCCCTATTTTTGACCAGGCGTCACAGAGGGCAGTCCAGAATGTCTGCCTGCACACTGCCAGGAGCAACAGTGATCTGCCAGTATTAATTAATGCAGGGCCTGTTTTCATCGTTCTTAAAACAGTCTGACGGGACTTAGGGGAAAAGCCCCCATGGGCCCACCTAAATCTAACTTAAGATATTGTTCATCAAATAGATATTTTAAGCAGTAAAAGTTAAAAATCTGGCGAAGGTTTTGTATGACTTCTTAAACCCAGAGATATTTCTATTGGCCCACTTCTTTAATTTTATTAAAAAATCATTTACTTCAAAGATTGATTAAAATATTCTATGAAGATACATTGATTTAGTATTCCTAGACTAAATATTGTGTGAATTCCTCCAAACATGGGATGGACGTACATCTCAGACACTTCTTTCTACTCTATGCTAGCATCAAACATTTGGGTTCCTACTGGAACAAATTGAGGGTCTCCTGTGCAAAACTGATGTAAAAAGAGAAAGCAAGACTTCCATGAGACATGGATTTAAAAATACTCACTTTGTGTTTAATTATTCAAACGTGTTGTCACCAAACAGCTCAGAACAGTATATATATGCTATTTATTGTATTTCCTGTCAGTGTTAGTCAGATTTTGAATTTCACCGTTCACTAAACTGAGCACTTGGACACAATATAAAAGTTAAAGCCAGTACTTTTGTTTCTCATTTGTTATAGAAAATGTAGGACCCAATATTTGATTTACATTTGTTTTTGTTATACATATATACACGTATTTTTATCTTTAGTTCTAATTTTAGTAGCAGACTGATAGGTAAAACACACGTGTTAGGTGTTATAAAGTTAATTCTAATTTCATATTGATTACAAATTGTCATTTATTATCTACCAAAAATAGCAAAGTATTTATGAGGGGCAGTGTTTCTTTTAATGTCATACCATGTTATTAGATTATTTACCAACAGTATTTCAGGTTAAAACCTTCACTGAAGTAGAAAGGTGTGATAGTCTGAATAATAAATGCCATCAGTGGTTGATTTCGATATTATCATTCCAGAGGCACATATTCTGAGACCTACATAATGCCTGTGCCATTGTCTTGAAACGCATACATCTATTTAATCTATGAAGGAACTGGTCTAAAAGTTGGAAGAATGATCAGTTTAATGGGCACCTATTGCTATATTAATATCTGAATTAATCATATAAAAAACTGTTATCTATTTTGGTCTTTCTTATCTGTGATGCAGTTTTGTGAAAGCACATTTCCAAGTTGAGTGACAAACATGACATTTCATCGAAAAATAAAAAAATAAGCAGAAGTTATTGCTACAAGCATCATCCTTATTTCATATTATTTCATTTGTTTGCTTATTTATACAAGAGGAATTTTGATTACCTTGATGCACTAAATCAATGAGCTGTAATAGCTCATATGTCATATCTGTACAATTTTACCACATTTAAATTAGACTATGAGGTAACATTTCGATATCACATTAACAGCTATGTCACCTTTGAATGATTTGGTATTTGTCCATTGTTTTGAAATGCTCTAGAATTAATCAGCATGGAGGCCAGTCCAAACCCTTATTCACTGTCCAGACACATTTACATAACTCTTAAAAGGCTTCCTATAGTGTGCAATAAACATAAAAGAAGATTCAAGCCAATACTTCATGTTGATTAAGGTAAGCTTTGTATGTGGGTGTGTTTGTCAGTTTGTTGGAATCAATCATTTCAGAAAGCTCTTATAATCATTTTGAAATAAGCATAAAATGTCAGCTACAATCCCTAGTGACGAGAATAGAAGTCTTTATATGAGCGTCTTACAATATTGTGACATGTTTTAAACATCAGCGCTTGCAACAAGAGACATTTAAGGCAAATAAAGCAAATTCATCTGGCTCTTTTGTAAGTTAATGCAATAGCAACACAACCTTTCAGATGCACTATTTGAATCCAATTATCCTTTTACTGTTGTCAGAACACTAACCCACACACACACACACACACACACACAACCACACACACTTTTGTCCCTGGTGGCGCATGACTAGTTCTGTCAAATTCATGTTGAAACCAATGAAAGATTTTAAAATATCTGAAAATGTTTTTGCCACTAGGACTTGTTGATTTTTTAAGCGGTGTTCTGAAAAGGAACAGACAAATCACTGCAAAACAGCTGTCCCCAGTTTTGATGTGAATACTCTAACGCTAAGTTTCTAGGTTGACTTTAAGCATGCTACAGGTACCACTACAATTGTAACCAAACACCTGAAATAATGTTGACTTCAAAGTTAAATAATCAAATTATCAGTGTGTTTTACTTTTTGGATAATTTTCCCCATCTCCATCTTGCATTATCCATAAGTCATCTCTTGCTGCATGACTTTGTAAGTGATAAATGGACTGCATTTATATAGCGCTTTTCCAGTCTTGCGACTACTCAAAGCACTTTACAGAACATGCCTCTCATTCACCCATTCACACACACATTCACACATCGATGGCGGCAGCAGCCTTGCGAGGCGCACACCTGCTCATCGAGAGCAGTTAGGGGTTCAGTGTCTTGCTCAAGGACACTTTGACATGCTACCAGGAGGAGCCGGGGATTCGTGGTTATAATTTGGCACAAAGTTCCTATAATGAAAGGTGACATGATACTTGACCACATTCATTTGTATATAATTTTAAAAAGTTGATATTCATGCTGAGTGATGCAAATTAGAGCTTACACCTTTAAATTCCAGTGCAAACTATAGTATTCCCATGCTTTGATTCAAATGTTATGGGTTCAGAAATTGTCTTTCACATAGCAAAGTTATTACTTGAAAAGAACAAGGATGCACTTTCATTTTCACACTTTTTCACTGCCTTTGAACTGACAATGATGTCTGTCAGCAGGGGTTGATACCATTTCAATGGGATAAGATTTGAATGGAATCCCATGACCGGTGGACGTTATTCAGTTTGAATTACACTAAAGGAAAACTCCCCATTTCCAAGAAGCTAGCATAGGTCTTTCTAGAATAAATTCTAATTTTCCCCTATTCCCACTGATTATTGTTGATATAATTCTCATATATTTTTGAAAATTTTAATAGATCAGGTAAACTTTCCAGCAACAAAATGAAAAAAACAACAACAACAAAATAGGAAAATGATTAGGTTTTACATGACAACAGCAAAACATAACAACAAACGCTGTGGATTCGGTGGGTCATAGGTGGCTGAAAAGCAAAGATCAAAAACCCAATAATAATAGTATCTTCCTGTTAACGGTGGGGAGATGTCATAGCTATAAAGTAAATATACTTTAAGTGTAAGTGTAAAGTATAAACTAAAGTAAGTTCCTAAATGCTGAAACTATCTTCCCCCAAATTTCCACTTTAAAGTAAATTGGTGAATAAGTTTATCATAACTAAGTCAATATTTTAGGATAATAACAATTGTATGGCAATAATTGCAGGCAATTGTAAAAGTAAATGCACAGCTAAATTTATCATTTTAGTCAGCGGTGGGGTTTCTCCTGTGTGATAGTACTAGTTTGGAGGAGACACATTGCTTGTCTTAGCAAAACCCGGTGGTTAGAAGTACATTTAGCTAACGGAAAATCTGCTGACATTCGTGTAGTGTGTGTAAACATTCACTCGGGTAAAGATGTGTTTTTATTTGATTCAAGGTCAGTTGGCTTTGCTCAAGTTGGGTTGACATGGGTTGGGTTGGCTTGTGACCTCATCCTCCACGGAGAGACGCATCACTCTAAGGCTGGACTTGTTTCTCCACTTTCCTGGCACAAATGACTATACACGTTCCCAGAAAAGGAACATGCTAATGTGCTCTCCCTCTCTCTTTCTCTCACACACGGACAACATGTGCACACAGACAGCATCTCTTCACTGAATGACTGTGAATTTACCTCATCAGCGAATGACTCACTCTACTTGTACTCAGCTATTATGATGATTTCTCCCTTCTGTGTATTACATCATACAACAGAGGGTCTTGTTCAGTTATATCTGCCACGATAAACACTCTCCCTATGCACTTATGTAAGTCAGTGCACACATTTGTCTACCTTGCATCCAAAATATTGTTTTGCAGATCTTCTGAATCTCTGTCTGTCTAGTTAATTACACCTGCATTTAGTGAAAAGAGTTCCTCTATTCTGCCTCTGTGTGTCATTAGTACTTAAAGTAAACCCTGATATTGTGTTGTATGGCTAAAATATTTGATGTACCTAGGCATGCAACATCTTCCTGCTTCCTGTAGATGTTTCTTTGCTGGGGTTAAGGGTCAAGAGTTAATACATACTTCACTGTCACAATGGATTCCCATGAGCCTCTATGTCTAGCATGGATTTCAGAATATCCTCAACTGGAATGTGCACAGTGGAGGTCATTACAGTTATTGCAAACCTCTTTCAGCCAAAGATGGTAGGATACAAATCAATACCTGTGTTCATCTGGCATAATTACTGTATTCCATGTAAGTAAGACAATATGAGCGTTACTTCAAGCACACCAATACTCACATATAGCGTCAGCAAATTGGTCCCCTGTGCTTCAATCACACAGGCATTTCAATTAATTGACTTAGCAAATCATTACATCTCACAAGGAATTGTGTTCAAGTCTACTGATGTATTGAAAGGATGCTACAAAGAGTATATACTGAATGTATGGGAGGAATAATTATGGTCTGGTTACAAGGTTCTTACATTAATTCAAAACAATAGATTAAATTAGGCTCAACTCTAATAGCGCTGTCGATGTCAAACGTAGAGGGTAACAATAGTGCCTGACTCATTCAATAAAAGAGAATATTGTCTTAATTCCATTTATTGGGTGTTTATTTAATGCTTATTACAACAATAAGTGAAGCCTAATTCAATTGTGTAAAAAGGCATCCTTCGGCCAGTTTTCTCCTGTGTGAACTCTATTTTAAGCTTCATTTGTGTTGTTCAAATTAAACATTTCAGAGTTGCTGGAAGCTTCTCGTGTTAATGGAATTCCACATAGTGGATTGTGTTGGGAGGAGAGGAGATGAATCTGTATTCCCTGAATGTGTCTGGGAAAAAAATCAATAAATGCAAGCACAGCTTCACGCTTCTGACGGCTGTCCCTGTCTTAGTATGGTGGACTAATAGAAAAATAATAATTAAATCCAAATCACCCCATTAATTTGTTTTCCATCAGTCTCAGGAGAGATCATTTTTTTTGCCTGTTTCTTTAGTGGCTCATTATACTTTCTAATCAAGACAAAAAAGTCCCTCTTTTAGACAGACATGCTGCCTCCCTTCCCCCTTCTCTTCCCTGTGGTGTGCTTTCTCGCATTGCAGTCATTGTGCTGGCACTTATTATGTTACAAATGACCGAGGTACGGCAAGCATTCTCCGTGTGCATGCAAAGAGGGCCCACCCTTCTGGGCTGTTAGTGCCTTCTTCTAATGACGATGCT